>JBAJNP010001434.1:17500-61930 GCA_036877545.1 Yasuhikotakia modesta
TTACATTTTCAAATGTTGTTTGCATTTTACTAGTGACCACGTTTACACGTAACATTTAAGAACAACAGAATAAAGTCTTAAACCCATTTTGAACGACTGAGGGCTCATGAAGGCTGTATAGTGGAGTATTGGACCCTTGTAAGGATTCACTACAGACCAAACATATTGTGTTTGTTCCAGGTCTCCTGCTGTACAAAGGTTCCTGACTTCCTGTTGAGCGGGACGCTAGCTGTGTTGTCACCCAGGCTTTCTGCAGATATGTTCTCGCTCCTGTGAGTCATTCTGCAAACACGGTGGATTTCTTCACCCGGCGAGCGGTTCTTTAGCCATCTGAAGGAATGCGGCAGCGATGGCGAAACGCTTTCACGCCGCATCGCTGTTTTTCTCTCTTATTGACTGGGCTTCAGATCAGAACCAAAACAAACACGCGGCTGCCAAGCAACAAGTTAGATATTAAAACCCTGATACGACGTTGGCGTGGAGCAGAATTTGACTGCGTTACTGACTGACAGGTTATTAATCACATTACGATCACAGCGCCTCAAACTCATCCAACAACAATGTTCAAAAGAGATCAGAACATGTGTTGTTTCAATGTTTTCCCAACGTTCCAAGGCAGAGATGAAACAGCTTTTCATTGAACCCAGTTGCACTGCATGTATTTTTCAGTGAGGTGAACTTTAAAGTATTATTACACGTAAAGAGACGACAGACGCCCCGGGCGTGTAACACACGTCTGCCAAGTCATCTGTGGTAATACAACTAACATCCAAACCACAAACACACTCTGACCCACAATTACCTGGAACAGCATCCAGTTTGTGCTCAGTTCACCTCAGGTGAAAACATCTGTCACATTTTTTACAATGATTGACTGTTAATAATTAACAATATATATTTAATTTATTATATATTATATATTTGATTGAACTCTTGTTGATATGTTCAGTGCTTTGGGTCATTTTTACGTTGGTAAATAAGGCCTGAATATCAATATGTCATTATTAACAAAAAAACTTTATATCCCTTTTCACCTGCAGGGAAGCCGTATCAACCAATGGCATGAGATGGAGGCGGGGCTATGTGTTCAGCTGACCAATGGCAGGCCTCGTGATTGTTCAGGTAACTGTAGACTTCTGTCTGGTGCAGAATATATTAAATATAGTATTAAGCAAAACTGAGGCAAACAACTGTAGCAGTGAATCTGTCTAAACTCCACGGCTGCAGGACAGGTGCCTGTGAGCTTTAGTTTCGTTCACAAAAGGCTTTAGGTTTAAGGTGCCTTTAGTTGTGTTCACAGTACAGCCATCCATCATTCTTAAAGATCTCCAATCATCTGTCGCTTTGAGTTTGTGCGTTTGTGTCACAGTTATGTACAGAGTAAAAGTTTGCAGGGAGCCGCCACAGTTATCTGAACACAGCAGGGAACGCTTATCAAACAACTGCAGGAGCTACTAATGCTGTTGTTGTACTGTAACCAGGTTAAAGAAGTGACATGTTGGCCCATACTCCTGGTTAACCCATCCAGTTAGTGCCCACACACTGGAGAGGTGGGTTATGAACACACACAGCTGTGTGGGGACCTCAGAGGTTACTGCTGGCATTGAGGCTCGAACCTGTGATCTGTTAGACAGGCCCTAACCAGCAGGCCACCAAACTAACTTAGCAAATAAGTGTGTCAGCTTCTGTGATGTCACAGTTTCTGTTTAATATAGTTAATAATTGACTGATGACAGATTGTTGATTCTTAAGATATTTTGTTGCCATGGTTACCACGTGTGTTTATCAAGACATTACAAGTGTTCATGTTTGGATCCTGCTGAGCGTCTCTTATGCTTTTCATAGATAACGTACAACGTTTCTGTAAAACAGTAACTTTATTATGTCATTGGTTATTGTGAGTTTGGCGGTGTGGCTGTAGACTGAACGGCGCTATAAAGTTCGTTAATTTAACAATTATTGAAGAATGCGGCAGCGATTCCTCATTGTAATGTAATAATATTTGTAGTCGACAGCTTGACACAGATACACAACCCTGCAATTATTATATGAATCAACGCCATGGAACGCCAACCAATCAGAACGCAGGGGTATTTATGATGCTTTGGTATAAACTCATGTAATTAATGTCATTAAATCATAAAGGCCTGTTAGGATCGGTATGTACGTGTTTCTGTCAAAGTTCTTGGAAACCGTGACATGTAAATGTTACAAGAGTGAAAAGGCTCGTCCGTGTTTTGTGTACAGCCAACCTCTCGGCGGATGGTTCTGAGCGTGTGACGAGCCCTTTGTACGTGACGCTTCAATTTAAAAATGCTTTGAAAGTGATGAGTTTCCTGGACTGTGCTGTGCGCTGTGAGGAAGAAGGAAATGTTTTCACACGTGGGAAACGCAGACCCCTGTTTCCTGCACACTGGACGGCCTGTGCTTGGCGCTGGCTAACTTTGAAACGTTATGATTTTCAACTGTTACCTTGAAGCACTTAAGCACAAGTTGTACCAGAGGCTGCTAGACTGGAAAAAATCATTTTAAAGTTCAACCTTTTCCCATTGCTGAAGTGAGTTTTTTTTCTTAATTTCCTGGTCATGTTGTGAATGGACGAGACGCTGTTGAATTATGTAACGCTCAGTTGTAGGAGCTGTATTTCCATAAACAATCTCAGTAAATACATCAGATTTTATGGCTATAGCTTTGCAGTTAAACCCACGAAGAGAGGCGCTTTCGGAAAATGTGAGCGAAGCGTGTAGCTATAATGGTGCGATCCGCAGCGGAAAACAAATGAGAGTTGTTTTGTGTACAATAACGTGTTGTTTAGTTCTGGTAAACCTGAACTTTGATAGTGCATCTCTAGCTTAAGTAGAAATGATCGTGTCACTAGTAAGTGCAGATGCGGCGCTTGAATCTGAGGCACCTCATTAACGCATGTTTACACTCGGCCCAAAACTCTGTCCGTCACGCAGCTGGTGAATAAATGTTCCTGCACACGACTGTCCGCTATCAAGCTGCTTGCGCAGACCACTCAAAGGTCACCAAACACCGTTAGCTGTGACGTCACGTCCCTCTGCGCCGGCTATCAGCAGGAAACATCTTTCTCAGAACAGGAAGTGCTGCTCTCTAATTGGCCCAACGTGATTCAGTGAGAACTTTTTTGACCAATGAGAGCGCAGCTATTTTGAGAGGCGCTATATAAGCAGACAGCAGAGCGTCGGTCACTCAGAGCTGGTATGAGGTGGCTAGTTAAAGTTTCCTGAGTGGTACAAGATTTTCTGATTTCATGCTCTCAAACTCAAGTTATGTGAAGCAGAAACTTAAACTGATGTTAAATGAATGTTAACATCAGTAGTTCATTCATCATGAATCAGTATTTAATGAAAAGTTGGTCACTTGTAAATTAATTTTCACATATTTCCGCTCATTTTATTGACTGAATAAGAAGGACGTTTCATTTAATGATTTGGCACCGCAACTGTTTATGTTAAGAAGTACAAGAGCAAGGAAGACCGAGAGAAACCTTTGCAATCCATCAAAGAGCACCTAAAAAAAACAGGGACGTCACAGTGCATTGTGTTTACATGAGCGCTTTCAAGATCCAGCTGTCGTCTCATCAAGTTATGAACGCCGCTTCAAGAGCGTCTGCTGAAAACACTCACAGCCAAAAACTTGTAGCTTGTAGAAACATCAACATCTGCAAAGATTAGCACAGTTTTACGTTCTGAGCAGTTTCTGGTAAAAATGACTGTGACGTACGTTGCCCACAATCACAACAATCGCTACTTTTGTAATCATGACGCTGGCTCACTTACAGCCGCGCTAAACGCAGCCCAACCGTTTCGGTTTATGAACCCAAACGCAGCTGCATGTTTAGCTCCATAAAGCACAAAAACTGTGAAAAGCTGTTTTTTCCGGTTTGGAAAAATGTTTTTCATTAAAAGACTGTAAATGTGTTCTTGCTGTTGTTTTACCAATACCCTTGTGAAAATATGGTTACTATGTGGTTGCTAAGTGTTTTGTTTAGCTTGTTGCTCTGTGGTTGTTAGGTTGCTACAGATGGTTACCGGGTCATAGGTGAGTAGTTTTAAACATCTAAAATATATCTTAAAGCATGACACAATGGTTACGTCATGTCAGAATAACTGAGTTACACTGTTAAACTGAATTCAGTGACTGATCTCAGCTTTCCTCACAGGTTTGAGAACACGCTAACATCCAGCGCTAACAGTTTCTGTGCCTCAGCTTTTCCACATCAAAAGCTGAGGGTGTTTGGAAACGTCCGGCAGCAAATAAAAGGATTCTGATCCGGGACCTGCAGGCTGTGCTCACGGGAACCAGACGATCGCAGGAACCACGGGCTGCATCATGTGACTGTATTTGTGTGATTCCATCAGTTTGCACTGAGTTGATGAAGTTGACGGGACAGATGTTGTGTTTCAGTCGTCTGTCTGAGAGACTGAGAGAGTTTCACCTGTTTCCCGCTGCTGTTGGGTCCACGTGAGGGTTTATGAGAGATTTCACCCCTGCTTGTTAATCTGAGGTGGAGGACAGTTTTCTAGAACACACAGTAGATCACGGATATTATGAAGCGATTCTTAAATGACATTTTTATAAAGTTTTACACTAACTGATATTGGGGGGGTTGACACACACGGTGGAGGGCTGGAGTAAGAACTTGTGCTAAAACCACGAGTGTGAACACCGCTAACACTGACAGGTGTGGGTCACCGGTGCCGAGCGTCACACCACAGGAAATAAGACGTTTGTAACAGTACGTTCATACAGAATGATGCGACTCATGGCTGGTTAATAAAACTCTTGTTTTTGTCTTTTAGGTCGTGGGAAAATGTTCCTCGGAAACTGTTTCAAAACTTCTGTAACTTGAAGGCAACAATTTTTGGCTCCTCAAAGAATCTTTTTTTTTGTCTTTTTAAAGAACCTTTTGTGAAAAGAACGTGCAAAGGTTCCTTTTGGAACCCTACAGCCAAAAACGGTTCTTCTATGACTTTCTCAAGTCTTATCATCGTCTTCTATGACTTTCTCAAGTTATATCAAAAGCTGTTTTAAAAGAATGTTCAATAAAGTTTTTATAATGACCGTAAATGTTTGTCTGGTCACGGTTACTATCAGTTATTCTCAACAGAGAGAGAGAGACTGAAGAGCAGAAGATGATGAAAGAGATTTCAGATTGAGTTCATGATGTGATGTAACGCTGCGCTGTGGAGAATGAGCCCTGATGCTTTTGTGTTTACAAGATAACCACGGCAACAGAGGGGAAACCCACCCAGCTGTAGGGCTGTGTTGGGCTCCGGGCCACAGAGTGGAGCGAGTCGCTGGTCCAATCCCAGCCGAGGCCGGGGTTCATCCGCACACGGTCCACAGTTAATGCGCAGCAGATGTGACAGCGCTGGATGGAGCAATCCCTCCATTATCAAGCCCTCAGGAGATGCTGTGTGCGGCCTAACGCTAAAAACTGCTTGGAATTCTCCGGAAAGCTGCGGTGCACTGTTTTAAGGACAAGCTCGGAAAGATGCAACGTAACGTGCCATTTTATCACACTGATAACGTGCTGAAAACATGACGTGCTAGCATGCATTTTCTGTCGCATTTTTGCAGCATCAGTCATGTAATTTGAAATCCATGCATTTTTAATAGAGTGGGACAGGGATGCATGTGTGCTACACGTAAAGCACGCTGCCAACATTCCTTGAGCTGCGTGCTCAGTAATGCAGCGCTGCATGCATGCAACTTATCAGCTGGGCTGGGACAGAAAACAGTGTCTTCTCATGTAGACCGTTTCAAAGCAAACGCCTTAACCAGACTGCAAATCTGTGGTACCAGCTAGTGTTTGCCTCCTGTTTTTATCTTCTGTGTTTATCTAACATATTGTAATATTACAAATAGTATCTTTAGTAAAATATGTTTTATTGCATAACCTTTGGCTAAACGTGTAACTGCACCTCCTGCTAAAACGTTTGTTGTCATGTTTCCCAAATAAATGTTTCTGCTCGGGGTGTCAGCGCTCAGAAACGGCGTAACGTCACTGAAACAGCAGGTGCTGCTGGCTGCAGGAAAACCACTAATCTGCACTTTGCAATAAACTCTTGCTCCATTTCTGAAGTATTTACTTGCACACAGGGAGACACTCGGTGCCCCGGGCTGGGAACAGCACAGGTCTCAGATCAGCTGGGGGTGTGATGATCGTATGCATGCGTACAGCTCACAAAACTTCTTTCTTGGCAGTTTATGATGTTTATCAATTTTAGGGAACACGACCGCTTTGGAGCGCTGATGCAACAGAACGGATCGCATTAGATCGTGCGGCGCTGGGAGCGAACCGGGTTCAGAACCGCCTCAAACATTCTTGTTTTTCTGCATAGCTGTGCACTGAGATCCACCACAGAGATGTGGACCTGCAGAGAACTTTCACACAACATCTGCAGGACCACCAGAACAAAACTTCACTAAAATATATCGTTTGATTTTCTCCAAGTGTTTAAGCAGAATTTACAATCCAACATATTAAACAAATAACATGATAATCTGCATGTTTGCACACAGACGTCTTTGGCTGCGTTGCATCACTTTTCTGTATTTGAGGCCACGATTATTATTTACATCATTAATTGTATTAAATGCATGTTTATTTACAGTAACAGTTTTTACATCTTTACTAGCTCAACACTCGACAGTTTCTCTGTATGTAGTTTAGCGCTGCTGCTGGCTGTTTGATTGGTTAAGAGACGCTGAACGGACAGGAAGTGGTCGCGATTCACACCTTACGTTTCAAACAAAACAAACTCTTATCATTGGCTGAAAGCTACAGCGGTGCGGCGAATCACGCGACTGCGTCTTTAAATCCTGAGCCAGAGGAAATATCAGTTTAAATGAAAATATTGACTTTCTAAGATTTCATTTATTTCTTTATTGCTCCAAAGATTGTAGTTGTTATTCTGTCACCTGTGGTTTAACTCTGTTTTAGTGAGTAAATAGAAAGTAAGACGCACGTTGTTTTGTGACGTTTATGGGTTTAATCTCATCAGTGCAAATTTCATCTCATGATCTCATGACATGATCTCTGGAGACCTGCAGATGTTTCCATAATGAAACGGTCCGAGGTTCCGGAAGAACTCATCCTGGCTTCAGTTCAGCTCATGAATGCATTTTAGTTCAACTGAAACTTGGAAGAAACTGTAAAAAGCGTCAAACGAGCTGAGAAAACGTTTTCCTGACGTAACAGAAACAGCATCTGAATCCTGACACGTGTTGTTGCTAAGGAGCGACTTCGTAAAGCTGAAAACATTGTACGTATCATGACATCATCAAGAGAGTTGGATGATGACATCATCAGAGAACATCAGCACTGAGGGAAGAGGACCTGGTGGAAAGCATGGGGTCCCATATGAACAGTGTGAGTGGAAGCCAAACATAATAATAACGTTACAGTACGAGAGCTGAACAAACATCAGGTATTAAACCCACTTCAGGGACAGGAAATGGTTACAGGTTCTGAAAGTCACTCAACTTCTGACGCTGTATTTCTTGAGTTGAACGTTATCAGGTTTGGCAAAGAAAGAGACGAAACGTCTCAGTTTAAGCTCCGATCTGTCGCTCCGTCTTCATGTCTGAGACGATGTGTGAATATTGAGTCATTTTATTACAGCTTCCGTTAAAAGGTGACAAAACGTAACAAAATTTTAGGTCAACAAAGCATTTCTTTCCTGCATTTATGTAGTAAAATGAACCTTTTGTGAAACAGTTTCTGTGAGTGTTTAAGGTTCTTCAAGGAACCGTACAGAGAGTCGCTGCTACAATACAATACGGATTTACAACATGATGTTTCTCTAGAGCTTTAAAAATAAAGTGGCTTAAATATTTTAAATGTCTTTGCAAATTCAACTAAAACAGTTTGTCTTTTAACTTTGGGTTTAAACTTTGGGCGTGAGCGCATCACATCAGATGTTTATTACTGTAAGGTTTGCATGTGTGTCGTGCAGCTAAAACTGAATTCAGCTCAAAACTAAAGAATATGAACGTCTTCATGAAACCACACAGGAAGTGTTTGTTGTGTTTCTCCTTGTTGTTTGTCATGCCTGTGTTTTGTTTGGTGTTCAGCGCCTGATGCTACTGCTATGACAAAACACATTTTTTTAGTTAGCGATGCACAACAGATTCAAATGTGTATCTGTGGTACTCAAGCGTCACCATTAGCATGTTGCTAAAGAGCTAGTTTTGGGTGTGGGGCACACAGTTGCATGACATGCGCTGGTCTGCACCGAAACTAAGGTGCAGCTTACAGACCACACATCCGCTAGTACACACACACACACACACACTCACACACACACTCACACACACTCACTCACACACACACTCACACACACACACACACACACACACTCACACTCACTCACACACACACACACACACACTCACACACACTCACTCACACACACACATACACTCACACACACACACACACAAACACAAACCAACACTGCAGCAGCCCATCTGATCCAGAAACACACAAAACCTCAGGAGGTGTTTCTCACACTGAAAACGAGAAGCACAGCTTTACAGGAGCTCAGCGCGTTTCCTGAGGATCAAACCTTCACATGTGTGTGAGGAGGTTCCAGTACAAAGAACCCTCAATGTGAGAACCACCAGGTTCTCCTACGCCGCTTTGTAAGGTTATTAGATCCATCACCTAACATTAAAATACAAGGATCTTTAAAAGTAAATAAAGATTTTTCTGTGCGTTATTTTTAGAGCCTTTATCTGAAGAAACATTTGTGGATCTACATTATTAGCGCCTGCCTCCAGGAATCAAAACATATTTAACATAATGCGGTTAATGTGTCACATTAGAACATAACCTATAAATCCATCACCGACGGCCTCTCAGAAAAGCCTCAGAACTGCTTGTTCCTCGACACGTGATGTTTACCAGGAACTACAGCTCACAGACAGATGTGTGTCAGTGAGAAGACATGCCACACTGCATTCCTTCATTGTAATAGCTTCTCAGAAGCAGCGTACCGTACATGAGGAACCCAGAGACACGCTGGAGACGCTCGCACCCATTTCTCTAATTGAATCTAATAGCTGCTTCACAAGGTGGCAGGGAAATAAACCGCTGATGTTTGGGTACGACGCCAGCACACCCAGTTCACAGCATAACGTTGTGATGTGTTTTTGGGTCGGCTGGGCCGTTGGTTTACCTCAGAGAAGAGTTTTATTGAGGTTGTGCAGAGGTTACGCTTTCATAATAGCAGACTTGAGGCTGTTCTCAGTTTCATTTTACTTGTGTATCGACTTTGTCATTTATAACATGCAAATCAGAGCCAGGACAGTGCTAAAACATTTTAAGAATGACTATGAAACTATATAGATTATGTAACAAAATGTGTGAATTTATACTGAAATCTTTCATATTGGTTTTTAAATGCCTGCACAGCCTATCAGAGTTTCATTTGTCTGTTAAGTCTCTTCTAACTCAAGCGGAGACATACAGCGTGTGAGTTTTCAGCATGTATATCTCAGGAGAAACGTGTGAGATTTCGTCTGTGAGAATAAACTTGTGTGATGTGCAGTTCTGAAGTTTGTGGCGATCATTTATTTTAGTTGCGTTCATGACTTTACAGGCATGTTGTAGTTTCAGAAGTTGAAGCTGGAACTGAAGAGGACGTGTGTGTGAGGAAGGCTGGTGTATTTATGCAGCTGGCAAGATTTAGGGAAACACGGATGCGTTTGTGGTCACACTGGAGTATAAAAACTGCTGTGGCCTGCCTGCTTTTAAAGACTCGACTCTGTATTGTAACTCTTTGTCCAGAATTCCTCCGCCTGCTTTAAAACGAATTGGATTTTGGCAGAGAACTGGAGTAATTCCTGCGGTTTAGAGATTTTAAGCAGCGAAACAGAGATATGTTGAAACTACACAAATGCTGCCAGTTCAACTGCAAAACATTTCTGACCAAGTTTTTAATTTCCCAATCTGCTGTCTGTGGATTTACGACTAGCAGCGCAAATCTGTTCCCAGGCTGGAGTTCAGCAGAGAGACAGAAAGTTGTTTTGTGATTGTGAGTGAAATCACACATGACTTAAATTTGTGTTTTGGTGTTTTGGTCAAGATTCAGCGATGAGATTGGATGCGATTTATTGTCTCTGAGGGTTAAAGAATCAACACTTATCAAACTTTATAAACATGTCCAACTATAAAATACAGAAAATCAGCAACAAGCGCTTGTCAAAATGTGGACCTCAAATGTCCGTTCTGAATCCATCTGGATGTGATGAAGGGCAAATGTTTTCTTGATTAATCGCTGTAAATCACCGTAATTACGGTTTCAGTCACTGCAAACATATTTCACAGCCAAGCTCTGAAAGCGCTCAACACACGGCCTGCGTGATGTCAAATGTTAACAAGCTGCAAACTCAACGTCTCTCAGAGGAAAAACAATTAAACCCATGTGACGTAAAACGCAGAACTCAAAACACGACGATCTTCTGCTGTGAGAGAAGATCTTATCTACAGCAGGAACTTTATGAAACTCTTGATGATCTGAAACATACCGACGTGAACTTCTGAGCTGCTCTGTGGGTAAACAAAGACGTTTTCTAAGCGTTTTATCTACGTTCCAGAAAAATTGTGTAAACATTAGAGCTGACATCACAACATCCAGTGAGCGTTTGAGGCAACAACATTAACCTCAAGAAAATGTGTGGAGACACAAAATGAATGCAGACATCACAGATAATTCTGTCCTGATCAGAAACATGCCGGTTCATTTTAAATTCTCTGACTTTTGAGGCAGATGTTTGTGTCTTGTGATCTGAGCACATTTTGAGACATCGTTGAGACGTCGTCTAAAACCTGCTGTATGATGAATCTCACTGCTGTTCAGAGAAACAGGCGAGACGCTGCAGAGATGTCGTGATTTTGTGCCCCTTTGAGAAACCACTTGCTCCGCTGAAATCTAATCACACAAGAATGTGGCGGATTTTGACACTTTTCCCGTCTGAGTCAGTGGCTGGTCATCAGGGCTCCTCTGCTCTGATTGGCTGAAAGCGGACCAGCGTGCAGCAGGAAACCGGGCCAGCCTTTGCTTCCTGAGCGCTGGAGAGGGAGTGGGCTAAAAATAGGGCCGTATATAAAGACCTGCTCACAAACTCTCTGGCAGAACTTTTACTTCCTTCTCTCTAAACGCGACGTCCTGCTGAGCTGAACCTGCAGGTGTTTCCCAGGGTCCATAACCGCCGTAAAACACCCAAAAACTTCTTCCAAATAATTCTGCACTGCTGAGGTACTTCAGCCGGGTCGACACGCAAAACGGCTAAAACCCAATGGACTTGTTTGGGCACCAGCTTAGTGCACCATCAAAAACTGCAGGGCACAGATTTCATTCTTCACTGGCAACTGCGGAACAGATTCACAACACAAACTGACACTGAACAACATGTTAAAATGTCAAAAAACACTGTTGTGTGCTGAAGATACAACTGATAAACAAGTGTGTTAGTGTCACTGGAGTGTGTGTGAGTGTGTGTGTGAGTGTGTGTGTGTGTGTTTATTTGTGTGGAACAGTCAAAGAATTAAAAAAATGTGACGTGTCTTTTTTCCTTAAGATGTGCATCAACTTCAGATGTTAAACTGAGAAAACATTTGTCTTTATATTTTTAAAAAACAGCTTTTAAAGTTCAAATCAAGTTTTTGAATCTTTCAGAAACTCACGCTGGATTTGTTTCAGTTATTAAATGTTGGGCATCATGTAAAACATTATGAAAACAAACAACTAGATCATGTTTTTTTGCACTGCAACACTGTGCATCATACCAGAGGCCTGTTTACCTGTGCAGGTGAATGCAGGTCACAAACATGCGACACACACACATGCTCCCGACGCTCACAGAGTCTCTGTGAAGCCCTGAGGCCTGCATGAGTCTTACTGCACAGTTACACTCATTTCTGCTGGATGGATTCTGTGCAGCCAGAATAACACGAGCGACTGAATCTTATCTTGTTCTTGGAAAAATGTAAATGAAAACAGGACAGTTTTCATCGTCTTGGATTTCTGGTGAAATCCATTGGTGCACAGAGGCTTCTGGTTTGTTTGGTTCGCATATCATGAGAGAAGTGAGGTAACTTCACAACTCTGGGCCGTGTTTTGCATTCTGGGTCATTTCACCTTGCATGTTTGTTTTATGATGAAATATAATTTTTGAGGTGTCACTGGTTGTATCATTCAGATTAATGCTCTGATACCTGCCTCTGTTGGAGATGGAGGCAGTTTTAAGGAGTTTTTAAGGAGGCTGATCTCTGGTTACACGCAGATTTGTTGCCTCTGCGTTTCGGTCACTAACGACCATTAAACGTGTTTGTTTAATGGAAACTGATAGAAAATAAATAACATTATGTAAACGCGTTATGATGGATGCGATCATTGCCATTGGTGGCGTTTGCAGCCGCAGACAATCATACTGTAGTGATTAAAACTGTTTATTTCTAATAAGATGGGAAATAAAAGCATCTACATAAAACACACCGAAACTATGAACTCACGACTGTAAACCTGAAGTTTTATGATGTTTTTCTAAAGCGCATTAATGGCTCATGCAATGAAGAGCTTTAGTTCAAACTCTCGGCGTCTCCAATCGGTGCGCGCAACGAGTATCGCCAGTATTCATGTTTAAACAACGTGTTAATGTGTTTTAGAGAGAGAGAGAGAGAGAGAGAGAGAGAGAGAGAGAGAGAGAGAGAGAGGGGAGGACTCTCTGCATCATGCTGTACGAGTTTTTCTTGTTTTCATGGTGGGCGTGGAGAGACTCGCAGATTTAAAGCGCAGAGCTGCGCGTTTCTCCATCTGCATCAGACGCGCGCAGCTGCACATGAACCGGAGCTGAAGCTCTGAGACACGGCGTGGAGCTGCAGTGAACACCGAGGGATTCTAGCTGGTCCCTGACCTCAAACCTCTTCATTCCCACTGGACGACTGGAAATGGCTTTAAGCGGGACGATTTTACCCTCCATTTCCACATTTGCGGCACAGAAGGAGAAAAGCTGGGAAAACGTGAGTATTTTAACTTTTGCGTCTGTTTGTCTGAAGTTGTTCTGATGTTTTACGCACGCATGCGCGTTCTGCAATTTTCCTTAAACTTTCCTTAAAAGTCCTGAATGTGCGACTAAAATCATGTTTAATCTTTTACGACAGAGATGGAAGGAGGAACTGGACCGGTCCGGACATCTCAGCTGTATAGCTGACGTACCAAACATGGACAACCTCTGCAGAACGTCAGAGGACGAAGATCTCAGCAAATATCTGGATCTGGAGTTTATTCTGGCCAACACTGCCGGTTCCGAGCACCTCGGGCTGGGCATGGGATGCGACTACCGGATGCATGAGTCCCGAAACATGTACAGCCCCCCGGCGGGTCCCAACACGTACCCAGTGCCCGAGATCAACCCGTCACCCCCGCCGTACAGCACCAGCCTCATGGCGGAGCTTCTGCAGTCTGACATCGACGCGTACTGCCCGCCGTCTGCGCCCAACAACATCCAGGGAAGGTTTCTGGTGAGACCCGCGTTCCCCTCTCAGGACATTGCGGAGTGTATCAAAGCGGAACCGCGCATGGACAGTTACGGGCCCGTTATGGGGATGGTTCCCAAAGTCAAACAGGAGTCCGCCGGAGCGTGCATGCGGGCGTACGAGCAGCCGAGGCTGGCCAACTCCCCGCAGGGCAGCATGACCCCGCCGCGGAGCCCCGCGGAGCTCATCACGGACTGTCAGTCGCAGATGTGCCACGCGCTGCCGTTCCCGCACGGTTACCAGAGTAACGCGGGGTTCCCTCACGCCGCGCCGCAGCAGATGCCGCTGCCGTACCCGCATCACTTCAGCGTGTGCGAGGACGGGCTGGGGATGCCCAACGCCGGCCAAAGGGGGCTTCTGACGCCCCCCTCCTCTCCACTGGAGATGGACGCCAAGCCGAAACGGGGGAGGCGCACGTGGCCGCGGAAGAGGACGGCCACGCACACCTGCACGTTTGCTGGATGCGGCAAGACGTACACGAAGAGTTCCCACCTGAAGGCGCATCACCGGACGCACACGGGTAAATAACCACCCCTGCCTTTTCTATCACTCACTTGCTTTGCTTAAATGTCATGATATGCGACTTCAGATGCGATGCTGACATGTTTGTTCCTCCTGTTTGTTAGGGGAGAAGCCGTATCACTGTAGCTGGGAGGGCTGCGGGTGGAAATTCGCCCGTTCGGACGAACTGACGCGCCACTTCCGCAAGCACACCGGGCACCGACCGTTCCAGTGCCACCTGTGCGAGCGCGCGTTCTCCCGGTCCGACCACCTCGCGCTCCACATGAAGAGACACATGTAGACGCGCGCGCGCGCGGGACTAAACGCACTGAACGGAACGCAGCTTTTATTTAACATGATCACAACATGGAACCATGAACGGACGCGAACTGACCTCTACAGTCAACGCGCACGTTTCACAGATTTTAAAAGGAAAAACTGCATGTTTTCCAAAGAGCCTCACGAATGCCAAACGATGTTTGTGTGATGAACTGGTGTCGGCTGTGCCTAAACCTCAGACGCAACTGGAAAGACACGATGTGCCCCAGTGCATCACAACCGTGCCTTTAAATCTAACCTTCATCTCACCAGTGCCTTACATTTCTGCTGGCATGTTTTAAATGTATGTAAAGTTTGAAAGAGCGAAATAAGCTTCCCAGACAATGTTTTTGGTTTCAAAACTGCCTCAAACGTCAGCATGACCTGAATGTCTGAAGAAATGTGTGCATTTATCTACATTAACATCCACAAAAATCAGGGTTGTTACGGTTTCCGTGTCCTTTTCTGATGTTTTCCTACATTTGTATGTGTTTAAAGCGCATTGTGGACTGTCCCGTGTTCAGATGACATGATAAGGGCTGTATGTGACTTATGTACATAATTTATATACTGTAAATACTGTACTTATGTGTACATATTAAACTTAATTGAGATATAAACGTGTCTGCTGTGGTACAGTGTTAAATGTTTTGAAGATGTTTCAGGTGTTTTGTTGGGAGTCTTTTAAAGACGAGACTCTGTGGCACAACAGAAACATTAAGAAACGTTACGTGTCTTGGAGGAAAACAATCTCTTCCAGCTGTAATATTTCCACTGCCAGCTGTGGTCAGACCTATAAATACAAACGCTATATTTACATAATGGTTGAGGCAGAATATAACTGGGCAGTGGGGCTGCACCAGCGTTTAAGAGTCTGCATCCATCTCTCTTTAGAAAACAACAAGATGTGGAATTAAATGATGGCAGAGGTTTGAATTTCTGTTTCAGGCTAAACTTCAAATTTCACAAACACTGAATTCACTTTAAACACATCGAGAGTTTCAGGGGAACTGGCAACAACATCTCCATGCAAATGGAGACGTTTGCATGAAATATCTTTCATTAAGCAAAACACTCACGGGTCCCAAACAACCAGGAAAACTTCACACTCGTTTATCTATTAAAGGATTGAGGGAATCCAACAGGTGTTCAGGTCACATGATCATTCATCCAATCAGCTGTGACCCAACAGAGCTCATCTCTGCTGTGGTGTTTTCAGGGCCTGTGCAGAGACACACATGACACCCCTCATTCACTCGAGAGGTATTCCCCGTGCGTCTATTTTAAGAGAAAGAAGAAGTAAAACATGGATTTGTTTGTAGAGCAAGATAAACGTGTTCATCTCACTTTCAGCTGCTTCTCAGATCCTTTTTTGAGCTTGTGAAGTTGATAAACATCTACATTTAGAGTCATTTAATGGGCAACATGCCAGCTAACAACTTCAGGTTGTAAAAACGTTTCCGTAATGTTTCCCTGAAGTCACATAACAAATGTGAAAAAGCTCCAAAACAAAAAGTAAAGTTCTTGGCACGTCCATCTGAGAACTTTTGACACAATATAGTATTAAAAACATCCAATTAATGTTACTGAAGAACATTTTTGTTTCCTAAATGTTTCTAAAACACAATATTTTAACTTCTAGAGTTCATGTAAGCATCAGTTTGTCCACCAATCACAGAGAGCTGGTCTCATTATCCAGAGATACAGAGACACTGAATTATGTCTGTAATATGAAGGTTTATAATATTTTACTGTATTATTGTTACATCAGAAGGATTCGTGTAGCTGCTTCAATGCAAAGTTAAACCTTTCATACTGACACTAAGTGTTTTTAAAGCGAATTCCTTTGGAAAGCCACGGGAAGAGTTTGCCACCTGCTGGATTTTCCTGGGAATAGTCAGGAGGGAGTCCCATACAGTTTGGGAGAGAAACGTTGACGCAAAGCATCGAAATGAAATCAAATCCACATGTCTGGGCAGGGACACGATAACACCGTCTCCCAGTCCCCAAAAATGACCTTTGGAAACGCAGATTGGAAGACGATAATCCCCGCGGATGATGGAAAATCACATTTATGTGAAAACGGCCATCTGGTTCACATTCCCCCGCATACCTCCGCTGACAGTCGTGGTGTCCATAAGCTCACCGCAAAATCCCCGGGGCAGCCCGGAGCCCGTGTTTGCCGAACCGGGCCACCTGATTAAACACACAAACCAGCGCGATCTGGAGTCGCTCACATTCATCACCACGCTGATTTACAGCAACATTCATCCCCACAATCCTGCGCGTAAAAGCGCCACGACTTTCCCTGTCAGCCGTCAATGCGCGCGGGTCCCCTGGTACCCAAACACCCGGGCGAGCGCGCGCGGATCCGGTTACCAGCATGACTTAATAATCCCCTCACACATCACACGTGCACGTGGGTCGCATTTAACCTTAAACTTGCTGCGGTTAAACAAAATATATCATTGCTGGAAATGCCGGGGGTCTCGGTTACGGAAACGGCGTGCGTGCGTTTGGTAAGTGAAGGTGTGGCAACAAAACGTCCCTTATATAAACAGCGGGGTGAATGTTTTCATTTAACAGTTAAATGTGTTTTTCACACGCTGGAGATTAAACGTGTCAAACGTTCAGATGTATTGCGTTCATCTGGGCCGCTCGCAGCCGGACGCGCGCGTTGCGCGTGGAGACGCGTCGCTGCATGAGATCTGATATGAGCGCCACCCGCTACCAGCTGATGTGCGACTTTTCTGAAACAAACTTCCTCTTTCTGAGACGTTTGCGTGACTCTTTACAACATCTTAAAGTCATTTTAATGCATGAACTCACCAGTTTCGCTGAGGTTCAGCCCGACAGCTCTGATCGTGCAGCTGCAGCCCATCGGACTGATCAACTATTAACCCTTTACCAGATTATAATCAATCGCTTTGTAATATAAAGTTTTTACACGCGTTGTTAAAATGCAATAACATGAACTTATCTTATGTGTTTATGCGTCCAGTTGAGTTATGATGGATCTGAAAGTGTTGTTGACAAACAAACGCATAAACAGAAGAAATGTTATTGTGTTTATTCTGTGAAGTCAGAGACAGACTGAGAGCTTCACCAATAACTCCAGTTTAATCTCATTCAGATGTTTAATACATGCAATCGCTCACGATCCATACCACAGTATAACATAATATACAGTTCTGTATAGATTTGTGCATTAGGTCATTTATCTGTCATTACATGTGTAAGGAATGCATTAAACCTCAGTTTAGCAGGACACCCCAGTGATGACAGAACAAAACTTGACTTAATCTTTAAAAAAGTGAAATGAATGTACAAGTATTAAAACAAATAAAATGTGAAATGAATGTACAAGTATTAAAACAAATAAAATACAAACTATTGCACAGCAGAGAAACAAAGAACAAAAACGGCGTTAATGACTTAAAATATGTGAGACTTGAGTTTGTTTGAAAGTTCTGGTAGTTTAGAAACAGCAAAATGAGAAACAGGCTGACATTGTAAACAAAAAAACACTTTTAGATATTACACAGTTTAGATATTATGCTTAACTGAGCGCTAGTATCAGGTAAGATAAATCCAGACTGGTTTAGTCGTGTGGAAACCATCACAGTAGTTTTGTAAACTTGATACATTATAAATAAGATGAACAAGGTTTAGTATGAAAGCTGCTTGTGCTCAAAACGACACGCTGACTGAAAACAAAAAACATCACAGAGTTTATAAAAGTTAAAATCACAGCCGTTTGTTTTAACACTCATGTTTGCCTCCAAAATACCTCAATATGAAGCGCCAGTCGTCCCTCAGCGTACAGGAACCAGTAACCAGTTTATCTGCACGACTGACCAATCAGCAACACTTATAATACCCACAACAGCTGTTTAAACCACATCCAGACGAGTTGGTTACTACTGTAATGCATTACCAAAATAAAAGCGTAAAAAGAACACAGGCTTGAAATGTTTAGGCACTACATTACCATAACGTACTAAAAACACAGTTGAACGTAACACTGATATAATGACCCAAACACAAATGGCAGAACAGTAACTGCTTGTTTTTAACCAAAGCTTCCATCGTTCAGTTTCACAGACGCCACACTTTACTGTTTGGATGAAATAACTGTATCGTGCTCACAGCTGCTTATGAAGTCCTAGTGACCTCGGCTCGCTTTAACATATCTGATCACATCAAGACCCTCACGCTTCTCCTGGAATCACGCTTGTGCTTAAAACCCGTGGCTTCATTTAATATTAACTGTGTCATATTCTGACAGCGTCTAAACAACAAACAAACATGACTTGCATGCAGACATCTGCTTTGTTTTTACCTAGACTTCATTCAGTGCTGAAGCGATGAGAAGTAGTTTGTATCTGTATCAGTGCAGTCAGTTCCTGTTGTGTTCACACCTGAACACGACAACGATTCAGCTTCAGTCTGAATCAAACAGCTCACATATAACATTCACAACACGAGTAACTAGAGCACTAACTCATGTACTGAGTGAACTCGGTGTACCACACTAACTAGAGCACTAACTCATGTACTGAGTGAACTCGGTGTACCACACTAACTAGAGCACTAACTCATGTAAACAGTCTTCAGTGATGTACAGTACACAAACTGCATGTAAGCAACAGGAATTAAGCTCCTAGTTACTCTTAGTTACTCAAGTTTTTAGTTCAACCCTACCTAGCATAAGACTCGTTATTTGTGGCTAACTAGTCCCTCAACCAATCAGAGCGAGTTTGTAACCCATGATGGCCTGACATTCACACCTCTGTCGACACTCGTTTACATTCACCAACACGGTAAAGCAGCATTTGAGGATGAATGCAGCGCAGGTGGAGCAACAAACTAAAACCACATGAACACAAAAGGATGGAGGTTTTAACTGAGAGGGACCTGCTTCACAACTAGTTTAGTTCATCTCGGTCTATTCACCCGCACACAGTCGCTGCTGTAGCGCAGGGGGTGGAGCTAATGTGGGTGGTGTCAGGCGTTGGACATCTCGGCCTTGCTGAGCGCGATGGCCAGTTCCAGATCGTCCTGTTCCTGCTGTCGGAGTCTCTTCAGCCGCTCACGCTCCGCTCTCTCGCTCTCCCGCTTCGCCCACTCCATCTGCTGCGCCTCGTTCCCAAACTGAGCCGGAAAACAGGAAAACTGAACATTAGCTCTCACCGATCCGGAGTCAAACGGAGTCGTGATCATTTGTGTGTGAACGCTACGCATGCAGGGAAGAGGTTTCTAAATGACTAACCATAACAGGCTAAGCAGCTACATAATTAAACAGATAAAACGGGGACTTCTATCTGTTAAAGACTGAAATATTTCATTTCTGTCAGGCCCATCGCAACGGCTTCATCATTAAACATCTTCACAAAACATTAACGTGCAATAATTATGAGCTACATTTAGAAACGCACTGTTGTTGATATTTTTGGGCTGTTAAAATAACAAAATGAACATTAATATTCACACATTTACAGACGGATCTTACCTTAATGCGCTCGCTCCCTGCAAGACAGGAACGGATTACAAAAAAAAACACAAAATAAGTTTACAGCAAACTACACAACCATACACCAAACACACACACAAATACAGAAGCTGATTGGACAATTTAGACAGGAAGTGAACATGCAATGATGTCATGCAGAAAGACGATGTGTAGAATCAAATATAAGCTGTGAAATATAACATGCACATCACAGACGAGCAGAAACAGCAAAACTAGTGTTTCGCTTGAGATCAGAGACGGTTCAGATGTTTGTCACACATACAGCAGAACGAATGAATGGCGAGACTCTAGAATCAAACAGACCTCAAGAACTGAGCTTCACAGCCTGTAAGCTGAGTGGTGTCTCAACCAACCGTTCACAGCTCTCCCAACACAGCTGAACACGAGTCTTATTAACACACGAGGCTCCAGTGTTAAGTGCAGCAGATAAACGTATCATACTGGTGTTAAATCAAATGTGAAATTAAATTTAAATAAACGCTGCTTTGTTGCAGAAATTCACTTATAGCTTGAAAACCAATCACAGAAACACAAGAAGCCACATTAGCATTAGCGAATTACTGAGTTTGTGTGCTGGTGAGAGTCACAGATAACTGCAGGATGATGGAGGGATATGAGAGTGAGAGTAAAAGACAAACTCAGTGAAACAGAAGTCATGGTCTGCGCTGGAAAGCTGGCTGGAGAGAATTCTGTGGTTTTATTGCGGTTCGGACCCGAGTCACAACACTCAACTTACAGAGCTGCAGTCTGCAAAACCCAATGAAGTGTCTTTACTTGAGGCAGGCGGAGCAAACGGATCTTTGCCACTAAACGGGTCGCCCGCCCCCTTTTTACTCTGAAACGGGTCGACCGGGTCGGCGCTGAAGGGCTGGAAGGGATCCACGGTTTTGACTGTCTCTGTCGGTCCAGGAACATTCACTGGAGTGCTTTTACCTGCAGAGTTAGAAACGTAAATGTTTTTATTGATCAATGAAGACAACAACACACACACACAACACAATAAAACAACAATCTTAAAGTGATGCTTGTTGCCAAACAGCTAAATGATAATCATTATTACAGCGGCCATTTTAACACCACCCTAAAAACACCTCAAACGTTACACAACTTCTTTAAAAGCAGTTCATCGCTGTGGATACTTCACCACCAAACCCACCGGTGGTTAAACGATGTGATGCGGTGACTCTCTCTCTCTTAAAGAAAACACACTGATATCTCTCTCTCACACGTTCTATCTGCTTAATAGAAAAACAATCTTTGTACCAGCAAACTTGCTAAATATAGAAAAGTGCTGAGTTCTCACAGAAAAACTAGAGAAAACAAAAACGCTGATGCTAATCGCAGCATTAGCGAAGGCTGGCAAACTCGTGAGAACTGTAAACTGGTTGCTAGTTGCTCTAAAGGTGTAAACCGCATACTCAACAGAGCTGTTATTTTTACCAGAGCAATCAGTTCCTCTCTGTCAGTACACGGAAACTAAACCACAACACAACACTCCACCCTGACGCCTCAGAAACAAGCAGTGCTTTCCAGTCCTGCAGCGCTGCAACAAATCCACAAACATCTTTACCTGCTTTTGTCCTGAAAATGATCTGGTACTACTTGTAAAAACTATATTGCTGTTCTATTGATATTACAAATATCTTAATTTTAAATAAAACAAAATAGCATTAACACTCAACCACTTAAACTTAATGTCATTTATCAAATCACCTGCAATCGACAGATTCAGAAAAACAGCACAATGGTAAATGTGATGCAGCCTGGCCACACACAACCCACTGGAGCGTGTACACACACACACAGAGGAAGTGGAGAGGGGTGTGTATACAAACACACCGCGCTGGTGAGTGCATGCTAACCGCAGATCGTCACACCGAGCAAACCTCGTTTTCTAACCTCCTTAGCCGACTTTCAACCTGTCACAGCAGGAAAACACTCCCTGTGTTCTAGATGAAAAACAGACAGTAACAACAGTGAGATGCACAGATTTACTTTTAACCGATGACTGCAGAGGAAACAATTCAGGTTTCTCTTTCCCCCCCTCACAAATTTCTCCTCGATTACAAATTCTCAGGGGTTGAGATTTTGGTTTCTGGAACTGACCCGAGACATAACTCTGACTAGCTAGTTTCTCAGGAGTTTCATCAGGCTGTGGTGATCGTTGTAAGAAAAAAGCTTAACCTAACAGCTTATCAGGGTTTTGGACTTAACCTCAACTTCCTGTTGACGTGTGAGGGAGGAACCATTTAGAACTCTTGTGGGATCAGGTTGTTTGTGTGTTTACCAGTTGTGGGTCACCAGATGATGGTTAGTTACTCACCGCTGGGTGGTTTGGGTCGGGACGGAGTGCTTTTCTTGGGCGGCAGGGCCGGCGTGTCTTGTTGTTGGCTGAAGGGGTCGTCAACAAACTCCTACATTCAGATCCGGGTGTGTCGTTAACAGCCACAAGGTGCGAGCGCCACACATTACAAACATGTCAATGAAAACCACATCTTACAATGAGAAACCGATAAGAAATCTGTTAGTACCTTTGACATTTGGCTAAAGTCTGCAAACCCAGCGTTACTGCCAAACGAACTGCTTCCAAACGGGTCCAAGGTACCGAAGAAATCTGCCAATGACATGAAACAACAAACATGTTGATATTTTCATCTCAGGAACTCAAAGCAAAGCTGACACACATCTCTGTTTTGTTTTACTCAACCCACAGGTTAAAACAAACGTATCGAGTGTTTCCTGACACTGCGGCGGGACGACAGTCCTGTGACCGACCCGCTTTAGAGCGTTGTGATTCAGTAACAACAAACGGTACCTTGGCCCGTAGGTTTGGGGCTGGTGGAGACAAACGGGTCGGTGCTTGTGAAGTGATGATTCTACAGAGCAAAAGAAAGGAGATTAAGAATCACACACAGACATTTTTAACATAAATGTGATCATTTTCTTTCGTTGTACCTTTGAGGGAAGCGTTGTGCTTTTGCTGAAAGGATCAGACTGGCTGAAAGGGTCCGGCTTGGGGGGCTTCTTGAAGAAATCTTCAGAGGAGGTCCTGAACGGGTCGGCCTCTTTAAAAGGATCTCCTCCGAACGGATCTGGAAGAATTCACACCTTCGTTTAACCCTTTGGACTAAAATCTAGCAGCAACATTTATTGTTTATCTTCTAACAAAGCAGTTGAGGAACTGAAAACCTTGTTTATTATGAAGACTTCAGGTGTAGCAGCTCAAAGTATTTGTTGTGCGTTTGGATCAGAACGTACCTGCAACCACGGCGCTCTGCTTTGAGAAAGGGTCGCTGTTGAAAGGGTCACCTACAGCAGAAGAAGATGGAGATGAGGGCTAGACCCTAAACTCAGTCCAACCCTACAGCTGCTTTACATCAAGTCACAGTTCTGTGGTACCTTTAAATGGGTCCGTCTTGAAAGGATCTTCGGACTGGAAGGGGTCCGTGTGCATCTCCAGGGGGGCGCTGTTGAACGCGGTGGTCTTCATCTTAAAAGGATCTTCCTGAAACCAGTCAAAACACAGACTCATTACCCAGAGTCCTTCAGCACTGATCTGAGGTCAGTCAGTAATAAATCGTGAGAGAACATGTGACGTGACTGTCCGTGTTTCTCACCGTGTTCCTGACGTCTCCGTTCTCTTTCTCAGAGAATCCCTCGCTCATGTCGGCCAGGTTGGTCATGCTGCCACTGCGGGTCCCATTCAGGGTGCTGTTGTACTGCTCGATGTTCTTGCTGATCTCCTGTTGGCTGTCTTGGATCTGAGACAGTTTGCTCCGGGCCTGGGTTGTGCGCACACACACACACACACACACACATTACAGCGTTATCTGACTGCTAAGATAGATGCTACACATCATCTTCTGAAAATGATTGAGAAAAACATTTCTTGTGTCTGGCATTAGTAACAGAATTTGCATGAAGGTCTACAATATGATGTTTGGCGACCCTTAGCAGACACGAGCAGTAAAACACATGCTTGGAACTGCTGAAGCTTCTAAACCATGTCTGGAGCTCTTTCACGGAAGCAAACTGAAGACCACACCTGGTTGATCTCATCTTGTGTGGCTTTGAGGGACCTGATGATGGTTTCCAGCTGAGTCCTGCCGGCCTGCAGACTCTGTTCCAGCTGAGCTTCCTCCTGCTGCAGGCGGTTCAGGTTGGCTTTGGCCCGGCCCAGTTCCTCCTCCTGGCTCTGCAGGTCTGACTCCTGCGAGTGGATCTGACTCTGCAGGGACGTGATCTGAACAGACACGGAGAAGATCAGTGAAGCAAACATTAAATGCACCTCCATTGAGGTTCTGAAGATCTCACCATCTGAGATTCCTCCTGGCACTTCTGCTGCACGTCGTTCAGCATGTCCTCCAGTTTGGCCTTCTGCTGGTCCATCTCCTCCAGCCGGTCCTGGGCGTCCTGCTTCTGGGCCTCAAGTTCCTGGAGGGTGGACGTCTCTCGGTCCAGATCGTTCTGCATCTCCTGCTCATGAGACATTCAGAAGACACAGCAGATGTTGAGAACCACAGTTGTGGAACACAGATTCATCATGAAGGTTCTGATTGATGTCACTGTGAGGAACCTCTGTGGTTCATTGTGTGAAAGAGTGAAATTACAACACGAGTGTGAGCGCCCCCTTGTGGCCACTTACAAAATCCACTTACTATTGCACAACACAAATGATAATTGTAAATATTTTTGTTGACTGATACCTGCTACCCTCAGATTATATGACTATCTGCTTTCCAATCATCTTAACCAGTACTAGTTAAAAAGGTTTAAACGGTGCTGGTGTTTACCTGAACCTCTGTGGTTTTGTGTCTGATGGACTCCTCTGTCTCTCTGATCTCGTGCTCCAGACTGTATTTCTCTCTGTCAGAGGAACAAAAACAGAATGAATTAACCAAAACCCACTCGCACCCGCTGCCACACAGCAAACACAAACACCTCATACTGCTGTACCAACCCTCAGTCTCAGGTGAGGGTTAAACGCAAGTGTGTTGTGTTACCTCTGCAGATGAGAGATCTCCTGACTGATATCATCCAGTTCTTTGATGCCGGTGAACTCGCCTGACCCCACAGAGCTGCAGCTGTCCTGTACCAGAACACCCAACAAACAAACAATCAGTCCTACACACACTCACTAACTCACACACGGGTGGTCTAACATCAATCAGTTGTTGTTTTGGTGGATTTTTAGGGCTGCATATTTTAAAGTTTTGTAAGGAACTGACTGATGACTCTATTTAACATCACGGGTTTGGTTCTGTCTGATCCGGCGATCCATAATCTGACAACTGTACAAACATTACTGACATGCAGAAAATAGGAGGAGGATATTTTACCCGCCGCATCTCGGTCAGCGCAGCGACCTCACAGCCCACCGGTGTCACATACCCCGACAGACTCTGAGAGAAAAGAGAACACTTTGAACACACTAGATGTCTGCTTTGTTTCTACAGTAAGAATGTGTGTGTTTGGGTTGAGGGTCACTCACGGGCGTGCCGCGCTCAGATGGGGGGATCATTTCAGGGGTCAGAGACTGAGGAGGGTCCAAACCTTTACTGACTTTCAGCTGAATCAGATGCATGGCTAGAGAGAACTGCTCTCGGGTCAGTTTGCCCATCTGTCTGGTGTCCGCCAAAGCCCTGACAAACAGGAAGTGATGAACGTGACAAACAGGAAGTGATGAACGTGACAAACAGGAAGTACGAGGAAACACACAGCTATCTTTGACACACTGTGAACAAAAACACTTGGTACCAGATATGGGCCAGAATGTTCTGAGAAAGCCCAGACTGAATGAAGATTTCTTTCACTTCTTGGCCGCTTACAAAACCGTCAAGGTCCAAGTCTGTTTTCAGGAAGATGTCGTCGTATCGCCCCCTGTCCGCCACCGGCACCACCCAATTCACAGAATGCTGGACAGAAGAAAAAAACTTTAATAACAAAATTAAACACTGAGTTCTGAATAATGTTTGGAAAACATGTGATTATTCTTAGAAGGCAAACAGGAAATACAGGTTTATTGTTGGATTATGTTTACAAGCTAAACATAATCCAACTCTTCTACAGTATAAACACACCAGCACCAGTGTGACTTCTAAAACAGCATCAATCATCCAACCAATCGTCTGAGTTGTGGGCGGGACTGCCCGTTCACCTGACCAACACAGATGAGGAAAGTGTGAACAGAAGTGTTTGTTAACCTGTGAAGATTTGATGGTGTGTTTTGGGGACAAACTCCCGGCACTGTTGAGAGAGTTCATGCTGCCGTGAGAGGGAGTCGACCGCAGACTGTCTTTTGGTGGCGGGGGGCTGCCGGGCAACGGCGGAACCATCCCCGACACAGAACCTGGTGTTTTCTTCCTTTTGGATGGAGGGATGAGAGAGGACGGCAGGACGGAGGGAACAGGCTCCTTCTCCAGGGCGCGATACACCAGATGCATCACCTGAACGAGATGTTAGATAAGAAAGATAAACTGCATTAACTGTTATTTTGTAGCCCAGTGCATTGTGGGATATGATGTCTATACAGCCACTGTTTATTGTTACAAACTCACCACTGCAAACTCATCCTTGTCCAAGTGTCCATCTTTGTCTATGTCACTCAATTCCCACACCTGATCACAGTGTACACACATTATTCACCTCAAATATTACACTCATTTTTTACAGTGTCTGAAATGAATGTTTACCTTTCCCAGCACATCCACAGGTAGTTTGGAGTTCATGAGGACTGGTTTAACCTTGTCACCAGACAGTAACCCGTTAACTGGAGCAAGACTTTCAAAAATACCGTCGAATTTGCTCTTCTCCTCAGGCTGAGAAATAATGCAAATGTGTTTCTGATTGAGATTCATATAAAGTTCATAAGCAGAGAAACAGGTTTCTGATAACATACCCTCAGCACCCAGTGACTGTCAGCGGACGACGCCACAGAACCGAGAGATGGGCTGCCGTGATCTTTCTGAAACAGAGAACAGAAATCCTGTGAGGTCATACCTAAGAAAGCAATGACATCACACAGTTCACATCACACCACAACAGACTTACAAACTTTGGCGGAGGAACTGAGAGGTTTAAACTGGTTAAACTGATGTCATGACCGCTCTGTGCACACGCCACGAGTCTCAGAGCCACGTAAAATCCCTGAAGAGGTAGAAGCAAAGAGAATAGGTGCCAGTGTGAACAGAATGACTGGAATGTGAATTAGGATCCGGTTTCTGATTCTACATGGTAAAATGACAGATCAAATACCTGTTTGTCCAAGAAACCTTTTCCATCCGGATCAGCTAAATCCCAAATCTGAGAAACAAAGACACACAGATGACCTTTGAATTCTAGATCCATGTTTAAACTAGGATTAAAACTAACACAGACCTTTCCTAAAGTGATGTCTGGTAGACCCGATTTCTTCAGGAACAGAGCCGCTTCCGTCGGCCCGACTCTGCCTGTGTGTCCTGGGTCCACCTTCAAAAGAGATTTAACACCAGTTCGGTTCAACAATAATGATAAAGAAACGTTAACATCACGTGTATGATACAGTATGCAGAAGATGTAGTTTTGTCTATGCGACCACAGATGTTTAAACCAATAAAACGTACATTAAATGTAAACAATACATATCCACTTCACATACATTAGTGTGAGTTTACCTGTCTGTATAAGGTCTCATATACAGGGTTCCCACCCGACAGCTAAAAAACAGAAAAACTTTTGATTAAACTGATAAAATGACAGTAAAAGACAAGATTGATCTTTGACTTAAACCAAGATTATACAGCAGTTCTCAGATCAATGCCATTATCTTCAAAATCACGCATTAACTTGTACGTACTGAGTATTATAATGTAAGAATATTATAACACACTAGTATTATAATGTAAGAATAATGTAAGATAATACACAAAACATTGTCATGCATTATGTTTTATTATGTCTGTAATGTAACTAACTCCCATCACTGCCAAACTAAACTAAACTACAACACATTTGTTATCACTGATGGTAATAAACATTATTATTATCATTATAACCCACAGAACTAAAGCTATACTGAACGTGTATGTAACGTGTGTGAACAGTTAGTTATTAGTGTTATATCGTTCTGGTGTGTTCGGGCTTGTTAAAGCATGTTTGCTGTGTCTCGTTCAGATAAACGTTAACGTTTATAAACGCTTTACACGTTTTCTGCTCATTTACATTAAGCTCGTGACAGCGGCGCTAATCTGCTAGCGAACGGGAGCCGGTTAACGGCCGGGACATTATCAGGTTTAACCGCGTTAAACTAACTCATATCACGGGTAACGGGGCCCATCCGCCCCCCGTTCGTCCCGTTGTTACCCCGCGTCAGTGTTTCCCGTTAAATTGCCGGTTAATTGCCGTTTAATCGGCGGTTACCTGAGCGAGGGTCGCGAGCGCCGCCATCTTGTCCGCCGTTCATTTCACGTTCGCACATTCGCACTTCCGCCTCCACTAACTTTTAATCATCGCGCATTAAACGCTTATTTTTGCGTTAACGATCGTTACCGGCCGTCAGGAGCGTAAACCGAAACACGTTTTCCGCATATGTTGATGTTTTTAAACGCCGATAAACAAGTTGACGTCGGTGTGAAGATGTGACGTCACGTGCACCCGAGGGACCGTGTACAAATGACGTGATAGTTTTACTGCACTTCACATTTTGTCTCATTTTGATGTGCATTTGTTTTAAAACGTTGTGTGGTTTATTCTGCTGCCGTGTCGTGTTGATTTCTTTAGTGACGCATCATCTGGTCCAATAGAAATGAATAGAGAAGTTAAGAGTCCGTCTGATGCTAGTTAAACTTGATCATGATCTCAGACTGTTAATGCATCCGAGTTACTGAAGATTTCAACATGTAGTTCTTTCCACATCTCGTTTCTGTAGATGTATATATTATAAATATCACCAGTGTCGGGCATTAGCTCTTTTAGCTAAAGGGTACAGCGCTGTTTATGTTAAACTGCTTTGTGTGCATGCATCTCTATTTAAATGAAATATTGTGTTTATATATGTATCCTTGTTGTGCGACTCGTATTATTACCATTTAATTTAGTTTAAAGTTCAGGGGTTTATTGTTCAATGCTCCGTTGCCATGGCCTGGTGAGCAACTGCATAGCAACACTGAAAGCCCACCTTAGCAACCGTGTCCAGCGCCAGTGTTGCGCAATCCGTGTGTCAGTCCGGAGAAAGTTTCTCTCAGCGGCAGCGGGTCTGTCTCCCATCTGAAACACACACTGTAAGTGATCATTTATGCTATAATAACCATTTAACCTCATTTAACGTGGTTTCATTGCGTTAGGATCCACGCGCACCATGTAAATAACCGGTTTAAAACCGCCGATCGGACGCTGTAATAATAGATCCACTCGCGGATGTGCAAATAAACAGCCAGGAATGAATGAAACGTGTGTGTGATGTGATTTAAACCCATGAAGGTTTGAAATAAGCGAGGATTAAAACACGCGATGTGTCCAGGAGGCATCAGCCGGCTTAGCATTCATGCTAACGCTCACGAGCCTTGTGTTCAGTTTTAACAGTCTGTATTACTGCCCACTGTTTAGTCAGCTGCTTTATTAATATTATTAATAAGTTAATGCCACGACCCTGGTTTAACAGATATGTTGGGATGTGTTGATGTATCTGATCTAACTTAACACATGCCGTTTAGCCGAGAGCTTTGTTTTGTTAGCACGCCGGCTAGCTGCAACGCATGCGATGCTAAAGCGCCTTTAAACGCTTCAAAGCAACATGTACGACAAACATCGGGTTAAACTTTAATATATCGCATGTAATGGCGACATATGAAGTTAATCGTTAACAACTATTGTCAGGTTGGAGGTGGTCTTTGTCTGCACTTCCGCCCTGGGGGTCTGGGGTCAGATTTGAGGAAATATCGCACAGAAATGTCATTAATCTCACAAGATCTGCACAGTTTCCTTATTTGATAACCTGGGAAATGCAGGATGGGGTGTTCTGGTTTAACTGGACCCTTCTGGGCTTTGTTCTGCTCTGGGTTTCCCATAAACATAAATGGCAGGTTCGGTCTGTTTCGAATCAAGGGAGTGTCTGTAAATGATCCGCGTTTACATTCAGTAAATGGTTGGCAGTAACTTAGTCACCCTGCTAAAAAACCAGCTGTCATTTGTGTTTGGTTAGTCATGTCTGATGAATAAATAGGACAGTATCTTGTTGTTTGTCTTTTTTTAGTCATCGTTGCATTTTGATAACACTTCTTTGTGGCCAATACTGTTGATTCGGTATCGGTGTGTCTGTTTACTGGAAGTCACCTGTCAGGTATCTTCAGGTTTGTGGTCCACTTTTGTTTCCACAATTGCCCAACAGATACCGGGAAGTCCTCCTCCTTTTAACTGGCATGTGTTGGATAAGAGCTGGGCGTTCCTGCCGCTTCCACAACAGGAAGTAGTTGAGTTGTAAGGGTGGCAGCTAAAGATAACAGTGATTCTGAAAGTAAATGGTACATGTGCTCATGTAAGACGGCAGCTTATAAAGGCTTGGAGCGGTTTTTATTTCACAGCCAGAAAAATGAGTTTCCAGCGAAGGGTGTGATCTTTACGCCTGCACTCGTCCTGCGAGGACTTTCTGGAGAACGGTAAAACAGTGACTTATGGGAAGTGTGTGATTGTTGTTTTCAGATCCGCTTCAGATGTTGGTTTCAGAAGCAGAGCTGTTTGTGACGCTGATGCATGAATGTGCGGCCGGTTTAGATTCATGTGACAGAAACTCTTCTAAAGGTTATCTTTGTGTTCCCCATGGGTTCAGATTTCTGCCTGGCTGCTACTGTCGTCTCCTGCAGCGCTTTGATGTTTGTGAAGTGAGTCACGAAACCTGTTTTTGTTCTCAAATGTTTCCTTGTCACGTCTGTCGCGATCTAAGCACTTCTGTTCACCACGTGCCCTGTTAGTCATTCGAAATCCCCTGTGCCTGTGTTGTTTTTGTTCAAATAGCTGGCGTGAGCTACATTAAGGCCAGTTAGCAAACAAAGCTGTAATAAACATTGAGTCAGCGTATTACTGCAGCTGGATTTCCCGGGAACTACCACTTGTTGTCCTGACTGGATCTTCGTCAGACTAACTGAAAGGTTTTAAAGATTTATGTTGTACGGCTGCTAGCCAGAAAACCTGCCAAAATAACTCCTGGACTAGTTGATAGTGATGGTTTATGGCAGGGTTTTCTGTGATTGTTCTTTATAAAAGAAGAACAGGTTAATTTGGTGCTAATCAATGTTAAGACTTAACATGTCTTTACTTTTGTCTTGCAGGTTGTTTTTTACACGATGTGCTAAGCGACCACGATGCCAGAACATTATTCAAGAACTCGCATCTTTGGAAGAACATTATTGATTCCAGTGGAGCCGGTAGCACCTGCCATATAGTTCTGCACAAAACGGCTCAGGAAACTCGGGGGGATTGCGTCACAATGCCTGTACAAGCCCCGCAATGGACCGAGTTTCTGTTGTGTCCCATCTGCACGCAAACCTTTGAGGAGAACCAGCGCAAACCCATCAGTCTGGGCTGCGGTCACACCGTGTGCAAAACATGTCTGAACAAACTGCATCGCAAGGCCTGTCCCTTCGACCAGACGGCCATCAGCACCGACATCGAACAGCTGCCCACCAACACGGCGCTGCTACAGCTGGTCAGCGGAGAGGTGCGTTAACAAAGCTGCAAACACACACTTGTGTCCGTTTTGTGGATACAGCAGTCGCTGTGTTTCTGTATAAAACTCACATGATGTTAGTATGAAACTCACAGATCACTGTTATGCAAACCTTGTTTAAGAAACACATGACAGCACATCATCTAAAGGTTTTCTGTTCTGCTCAGCAGTATGCAAACACGGTGCTGTGTGTACAGGAATTATTTGTGGGCGTAAAAAGACTATTTTTAGGTTTGGTGTTTCTTGATCTTTAGTTTCTGTGAGGATGTTTTTAGATAGAGTTTATGTGAAGCAGCACAGAGATTTGTTTACGTACAGATGCTAAAGTTTCTCTCCTGCAGGTTTCTCTCAAGCCTGAGCCAGTGAGTTTCCTGACAGCGGCGGAGGATGTGCAGAACTATGAGGAGAGTCGCTTGTGTGTGGAAGATCTCGCTCTGTACCTCAAACCTCTGAGCAACACCAAAGGTCTCTACACACATTCTCACAACATTCACTTAACGTTTACATTCAGTCAGCAGCTAGCAGGGAATGTTCTCAGAACATTTTGAAACCTTACAGAATAACAAAAACATTATTGGTTGTGATTGGTCCAGGTCAGACCGGTGCTGCTCAGAGTGTTCTCAGTCGACCCATGCAGAGGAAACTGGTGACTCTGGTCCACTGTCAGCTGGTGGAGGAGGAGGGCCGGATCAGAGCCACGCGGGCGGCCCGGTCTCTGGGCGAGCGAACCGTCACCGAGCTGATCCTGCAGCATCAGAACCCTCAGCAGCTCTCCTCTAACCTGTGGGCGGCCGTCAGAGCCCGCGGCTGCCAGTTCCTCGGCCCTGGTAATATCTCACCTTCATCATCTTCACCTGGTAAATTTATTGTTGAGCACTAATTTAAGGTTTTCTGCTCTGTAGCCATGCAGGAAGAAGCTCTGAAACTGGTCCTGCTGGCTCTGGAAGATGGATCCGCCCTCTCACGGAAGGTTCTGGTGTTGTTCGTGGTCCAGAGACTGGAGCCGCGTTTTCCTCAGGCCTCGAAGACAAGCATCGGTCATGTGGTGCAGCTGCTGTACAGAGCCTCCTGCTTTAAGGTGCCTCTGCGTTTCCTTAACGCTGCAGCCCGTATAAACCATTATTATAAACTCTGTGTTTCTCTGAAGGTGACGAAGCGAGACGAGGACTCGTCTCTCATGCAGCTGAAGGAGGAGTTTCGCACGTACGAGGCTCTGCGGCGCGAACACGACTCTCAGATCGTCCAGATCGCCATGGAGGGAGGCCTGCGGATCGCTCCCGACCAGTGGTCCTCCCTGCTGTACGGAGACCAGTCCCACAAATCCCACATGCAGTCCATTATTGACAAGGTACGACGGAGCCAAAATTACTGTTGATTGCTGTTATATAGAGTGTGTTAATGTGAGCGTGTGTGTGTGTTTCAGTTACAGACGCCAGCGTCTTTCGCTCAGAGTGTTCAGGAACTCACCATAGCCCTCCAGAGAACCGGAGACCCGGCTAATCTGAACCATCTGAGGCCTCACCTGGAGAGACTGGCTGACGTGGACCCCAGCCCAGGTCAAATACTCCCTGTTTCATCTGTTTCACTGCCAGTGTGAGGACAGTACAACTGCTAAACATAAGAGATTTTTTTTGTGTTTGGCATTAACAGATGCCCCAGCACCAACATGGGAGCAGCTGGCCAGGGGTTTGGTGGCTGTGCGTACAGTAGTTCACGGCCTGGTGGATTTCATACAGAACCACAGCAAGAAGGGAGGAGATCAGCAACAGGTCAGTGAACACACCCCCTCCGCCCAGACCACACCCACAACAGCATCTCCAACCCACAAATCATACCCACTCAAACCCACAGACCACACCCACTCCAGCATCTTCTGTCTCCACAGCCAACTCAGCACAGCAAGTACAAGACCTACATGTGCCGGGACATGAAACAAAAAGGCGGTTGTCCTCGCGGCGTGAGCTGCACCTTTGCTCATTCTCAGGAAGAACTGGAAAAGTGAGCGTCTTTAGCCAATCAAAAGCTTTTAGCCACCATTCTGCATTAGCATTAGCCTCACATCTTTTCTCTGATGACAGGTACAGGAAGATGAATAAACATTTGGGGATGCGGCGTCAGCACAGCCAGTCCCTGGACCAGCTGAACAAGATGGACCCTGACACGGGTTTCTTACCTGAGGAGGGCTCAGCGACAGAGATGGTCTCTCGCAAGTCCACCTCCATCATCTCCAATGGCATTATGGCAGCGGGCCCGATCTCCACTCTGCCCCTCCTGGTTTCCAGAGGCTCGGACCCGTCCTACGACCTTCACCACAGGACAGGAAGAATGGACTCCAGGAGCGTCAGCGCCCCGGGTTCACCTCCAGACTCGTGAGTTTTTACTTATTTAACATGTTCACCATTCTCTGTGTCTTTCTCTAACTTCCATTTTTTCTGCTCAGATTGGAGTCCATCTCAAAACCAGCTTCTCACTCCAGTTTGGCGGGTAACGGTTTAGTCGGACAGAAGCAGGTGTCCTCAGCTCCCAGGGTGCCTCACTCGCGTCCGCCGCACCAGTCTGAGCTGTACTACCCTGAAACCAGAGGACCACCCCTCTCCACCCATTATGACCCACTCCAGCACCCTGCAGGTACAAACACAAACACACGATCCACTCGCTGGAGGTCTGCTGTGAGTTTTAAACATTTCTCATTTTAACAGGAAGCTCTTATTCTCATCACCACCTGCGCCACGTCCACCACCCCTCTCCGACCCCGGATACAGGCATGTCGCCCTATACGGACTCATATCCCGGTTCGTACGCCTCAGAACGCCAGTATTCCAACCCACCCTCCAGCTCCCATTACGGATACCCCTCCCGCCACCACGTCTACGCAGGCCACTGCCCCCAGACGTTTCCCCCACGGGAGGAGTTCGTGAGGAGGAGTCCAGTGCCTCAGAACTCCGCCTCCTCGTACCTTCAAGACTCAGCTCAGGAGAGATACGCCCCAGAAAGCTACAACCACTGTAATCAGATCAGGACTTATCCCCGGGTAAGAGACAGATGGGGACTAAATACATCAGAACACATAGCGACACCCTAGCAATCACTTTAGCGTTGTGACAGAGCGAGTTTAAATACAGATCTCGTACCTTCTGTGCGTCTCCAGGTTGCCCACAGCCAGGCCCAGCCCTCTCTAGACTACCTGCATCGCCGCAGACAGGAAATCCTAAAACAGCTGGAAGAGAGAAAGAACGCGTCTCCTCCATCGTTCACCTCCTCTCTCACACAGCCGTTCGAGTCCAGCTGCCCGCAGGACCCCAGGGGACACAGTCATGTAAGAACAGACACAAAATATTATAAAACACATAAAACAAACATCTGAATTCTGTGTGTCCTGCAGTACGTGGAGGAAAACACTCACGGATTCACACATTGGCGAGAGACGGAAAACACCACCTCGTATTCGCCGTGGTCCTGCGACAGCTTTGGGTCCTACATCAGCAGCAAAGATCTGACATCTCAAGACACCATGAGCTCAATGGAAGTACGTTTATGTTGTGTGTGTGTGTGTGTGAGTGAGTGTGTGTGTGTGTGTTGGTGATTGTGTGTCTATCTGCACAAATACAAATAGTGAAAATATTAGATTAAAGATGTAGATGTAGTACTGTTGTTGTGCTCAGTTTGTGTGTGTTTCTATAATTCTACCAGGCAAACGCAGACAGAGGTAAAAGCGTCCGAGCGCACGCATTTGAGCTTCAGCGCCGGGCGACAGATGTCAAAGACGACGATCCCATAATTCCTTTTGGATCCCTGCCAACCGTCTCACGTTTCGGCGCCATCTCACGGACGTCCAAACCAGGATTCCCTCCGAACCTGAACAAACATCCAACCTCTGCCGGTAAATGTTGTGTCTGTGTTCGGTCTGTGAACACAGGACTGGGTCTGTAACTCTGTGTGTTGTGACAGATTACACATACAGGAACCACGGCGGCTGGAGCGCTGACTCTTACCAGAAGCAACAGACTCACGGACGCATCGCTGAACGGTATGTTACACTGCTGTGATCTGTCTCATACTGTAAATGACCTGTACAGCAGATGTGAGGTCTGGTTCTGGTTCCTCAGGTCCAGTGTGAGGGAACAGCTGAGACTGGAGCTCCAACATCTGAACCAGCAGATCAGCCAGCAGACAGACGCAGAGGTCAGAGTTCATACAGTCTGTGATCATCTCACAAACTTCACGAAGCACAACTTCACACTTTCATTCTTACCCATCCAAACCTTTATCATTAAACTCAGCGCTGAATAAATAAACAAACTTACATGATTTACATGTGTGTGTTCACACTTAATCTGATTTGTGTTTAGGAAAACCCCACTGACAAACACAGGCTGGTTTCAGTGGAGAACGATCGGAGCAAACGCACCGCGACACGAGAGGAACGTTCACCGGCCATCAGGTGAGCTCAGGGTACCAGTGGAGATGAGTTCACAACAATAGCGTTTAATGTGCCGTCGCAGGAATTGACGCGCTGTGTGTTTTCAGTGAGAGCTGCGCAGGTCTGAGGCAGGACTGCAGCAGCGTTTCTTCACTGACCAGCCGCGCATCTTCTCTGAGTTTGTCTTCAGAGCGCATCTCCAGCAGCCCAGATCTGCCCACGAACGGAGTCGTCCACTCGTAGACGGACCTCCACCTCAGCTACTCCACCCACCGTCACCCAACCGCTGGCTAGCGTCTGTCTCCTGCTGCAGGTTAACTCCACCACCCTCACGTTTCTCCTGTCAGGATTTCCTGAATTCCTTCACAGCGTAGAAGCTGCTTTTGAGCGTCTTTTTAAACCTGTGAATGATCATTTTTTTATTGCCTTGTGAATCATAAACTCAGTCTCATGTGTTTCTCAGGGGACACAGAAGTCGACAGTAATTCTCAGTTATGTTGTTTGACAAACGTCAGGTTCTCTTTGGAAACTGTTTCATGTTTTTGTCATGACACGATACTTTCTGAAGTGACTTTATAGATCGGTGTGAAGTTCAGATTTTGCACAGTTTACAGTGTTAAGATTTCAGAAGCGTTTTTACAGAAACTGCAGCCCTGTCACGTTTTATGATCATGAGTCTGACACACACAAACACGGTTAGCATTGAAACGACTGTTATCTGTAAAATTTAACACCATTTTTTCCGCTAATGATCTGTGGTTGCTGATTCACAATTGGCGCAATGGTTTGTTGATGGTTTAGAGACTCTTCATGTTCACTTGTGTAATATCAAACTGTATTTATTTTAAAAGCGCCTCTGTCTGTATCTCAGGGCTGATTGCTGGTTTGTTTGGGTGTTAATGTCTGTTTGCCGCAGCTTCACACAAACAGTCGTGTGTCCGGTACATCCACACAGACAAATCCTTTATTTATAATATTCCTAATCATCTCAGTTCTGGAACGTTTATATTAAATGATCTCTTTGAGTCTGCGGCTGTCTGTCCTTCCTGAGGTAAAGGAAAATTAATGCCAGGTTGTTTTTCTTGTCTTTCTGCAGGTGTGTTTGTGTATTTGCGCATGTTTTGTGTATGACAGTGATCATTCTGTCTTTTATAATGTTAGCGCCTGTAATGCAACAGGAAGATGAGAGATATTTGTGTCGTCATTTTTAAGTCTTAACTGAAAGAGGGATTTGCATGGAATAGTTATTATGTCATATTTAATGACGTAACAGGATCTTTATTGCCACCGGTAGACAGGATGTCATACAGACAGTTACTCTGTACCAAACCAGACTGTTTCCTTAATGAAACGCAGATGTTTTAGTTACTCTCTCGCAAAAGGGCTTCATTTACTGTGCTGATAAAATTGTGAGTTTTACGGCAACGGTTTGAAAACATTAACATATTGTTGCCAAGCAACGTGTGCAAGATTTTCCCATGAGGCAGTGGGAATCATTTTGATTTGAAATGTGAAAGTCTTTTGTAGACCAAAACTTAACAAGAAAGTATCAAATAAGAAAATATGGGGTGGGATATAGATAGTTAAAATACTTTAAAATGTAAAAACGTCCTAATTTTAGGCCAAAGTGTTTTCAGTGGGAAATATACAGTAGATGTTTCAACCAAACGCTGAGGTATAAAAATTAAATGTCTTATTTATGTTCAGTGTCCGGTTTAAACCCAGAGTTTTCTGTTACTGTAACTCAATGGGTTCTGGTGTTTAAAATCATCTGACATGCGAATGGTGAAAATGTGAAACTTCTAGTAATGATTTATTTCCCTCAGAAACGTTTATGGTACATTATGTTTCTGGTTTTGCAGGGAAATATTTACATCACACACGTTTGTAGAGGACGGATTTCAGAAAAATGTCTTAGTTTTACTTGAAAACATGAGTTGTGCACAAATACATGCTGTAGTGTTTTAGCTTATAGCTGTAGCATGTTGTTTTGAAATGATGGACTGTGTGTGTTTTGGTTTGTGTAAGAGAAGTGCTGTCCATTTGTGTATCGATTGTCCCACACAAACACTTACTGCTTGCACTCGTTTATTGATTTTTCACGGAGGTTTTTCCACCATGATTCCTAACTTTGGGAACAGATTTCTGCTGTTGTCTTACACACAGAACGAATGAGAAACATGTTTGTTTATATTCTTCTTTAAGGAATGTTCCGGATTTTATTTTTCCGATGTGGATGTAGTTGTGATATATTTTCCTGTTTGTACAAGAATTCACTGTGTGAAATTTCAGATTGCATTTTTGTATAATACAATTGCTTCTTTAAAAGCGCGGGGAAACGCTGACTGGATTTTTGAATGAGATTTCAAAAAACACTTGAAATTATTTAATAAGAAATGTATTTTATGTGCAACCGTGAGTCTGGCATGAATTATGATTAAATGATATCAGAATCATTTCCTGTTGGTGTTTTTGTTTTAATGCACAACACAACCACCAGCTTAAACTGATGTTTTACTCCAAACCAAAACCCTGTTTCGGCTTCAGTAAAACTACAGTAACCTTAATCTCAGGATTTAGAAGTTAGTTGCTGTTTATTTTTATTTTAACTCTGATTCCACATTATAAATCATCTCTTGTGATCAACAAACCACATTAATCAATGACTCAAAGGTTGGCGTAAGTAAATCTGTTCATTCAGTATTTCTGAGGCCACTGACCTGGTCAGAGATCAGTGTCTGTCTGTAGTGTTTTAGAACCCAGAACGGCTGCAAGTGTAACAACAGAACCGGCAGAACTTCAGGTGAGTGGAGAACACACACATTAATCACAGATACTGTCAGAAGTGTTTTCACAACTCCTGGTTCTTAGTTTAACTGTTTGTTTATCATGTACAGCTTAAAAATATTACAAAAGGAGATCTCTCCCATGAGCTTGTGTGTGTGTGTGTGCTAAAATAAACAGCCTAGGATGTCAGGTTAGGCTTTAACTAAGCTTTACTAGCTTAACTAGTAATTTGAATTAGCGTTACAGGAAAATGTGTCTTGGATTTTACCTGCAAAGTTTCATCTGAAAATCTCTTCTCTCAGGCAGGATGACACTCTTGAAATGGCCGTGGGCTCTCTGGATATTTGCTCTCTGTTCGGTCCAAGCAGCCAAAGATATCTGCAGTGTCAAACTCAAAGACCTGCCGCTGGAGCCCATGTGTGTCTACCGCAACCCACAAACCGCACCAGAACCGCACCAGACACCTGAGAAGGTCCCAGTCGGTACCAATCCCAGAATTCTGGAACTGTCCAACGCCAACAGTCGCTTCGCCATGTCGCTTTTCAAGCATCTTTCTGAGGGAAAGTCAGACGATGAAAACATCTTTCTTTCTCCCATCAGCATCTCAACGGCTTTTGCCATGACGAAGTTAGGAGCCTGTAACACCACGCTGGAGCAGCTGATGAAAGTAAGAGTTCCATGACAAAACCACAAATACGAAAAATGACACGACAATAAAAGTCTCAAGCAACCGAACTGCAGGTCAACAGCTTGTGTGTTTTGGGTCAAACAGGTGTTTCACTTCGACTCCATAAAGGAGAAGACGTCGGATCAGGTGCATTTCTTTTTCGCTAAGCTCAACTGTCGACTTTTCCGCAAAAAGCACGAGACAACGGAGCTGATCTCTGCCAACCGGCTGTTTGGAGACAAATCTACTGTTTTCAACGAAACCTACCAGCAAATCAGCGAGATGGTGTACGGGGCCAAGATGCTGTCTCTGGATTTTAAGGTCTCAGTTGTGCACGAGAGTCACTGATGGACACGTGAACATCATACTGGTACTGAAACTCAAGTTTTGTCTTGCAGGAGAAACCTGAAGTTTCAAGGACGGTGATAAACGATTGGATCGCCAACAAAACAAAGAACAGAATTAAGGACACCCTACCAGAAGGTTCCATTGATTCTAACACCGTATTGGTCCTGGTCAACACCATCTTCTTCAAAGTAAGTGAATATGCACCACAGAACTCCTCACTGAGACTTTATGAGATCCATCTTGTCTGATGTTTGAATTCTAGGGTCAATGGAAGCACAAGTTTGACAAACAAGACGTCATGACTGTTGGATTTCACGTTAGCAAGACACACGAGTGTCCGGTACCAATGATGTACCAGGAGAACAGGTTCCGGTACGCCTCAGTAGAAGAGGATGAAGTTCAGATACTGGAGTTGCCCTACAACGGTGGTGACATCACAATGGTTCTCATTTTACCCTACGAAGGAACGCCGCTGTCCAAAGTAAGTCTTCAGCTTGCCACCAAAACACTTTCATTTCATTAACATCTTCTACTGATATTGTCATGCTTCTGTGATTTAATCTGATAAAGGTGGTGGCAGACATGAGTCTGATGAAACTGGATGGATGGCTGAACTCAATGAAGGAGACCACAGTGGTCACACAAATCCCTCGTTTCCGCATCGAGGACAGCTTGAGTCTCAAAGACGAGTTGACTAAAATGGGTCTGGAGGATCTTTTCAGTCCAGCTCTTGCCAGTCTTCCAGGTACGTCTGCACACAACTGTTGTGAACAGTACAAACATCTACCCTGCTAACAGTTTCAGGTTGTAAGAACTTTTTCCTGATGTTTTAAGCAACAGAAATGTAAAAAAACATATATTTTGAAAGTTCTAACATTACAGCAAGAACATTTTTGATAACTCTGAAGAACCTTTTAGAAAATGTCTTGAAGAAAATGACACATTAGCTTCAGAATATTTTGTGTTATTTTGTCATATTTCTCATGTTACTCTGCATCAGGGATGGTTGTTGGGGATGGACCAAACCTCTACATCTCAGACGCTTACCACAAAGCCTTCCTGGAGGTAAGAGGAGTCCAGTTTTAAAATCCAGTGTTAAGATCCGGCAGAAAACATTTCTCAACACTCTCGATTTTCCAAACATTGCAGGTGAATGAAGAAGGAAGTGAAGCCGCGGCAGCGACGGCTGTGGTAGCTAAAGGGCGTTCCTTGAATATTTTCCGGCAATTGTTCATAGCCAACAGACCCTTCCTGCTGCTGATCCGTGAGTCCAGCATCAACGCGCTGCTGTTCACTGGCCGAGTGGCAAATCCCTGCGGAAGCAGCTAGTATGCGGATTGGTGGTTAACTAGCCTTGACTAACCCGTCTTGTTCCTGGTTGTTTTTGTTGCATTTAAATTGTCACTTTTTTTGAATGAAAACTTTTTTAAATTGTCAGGATCACACAACCTGAAACCATAATTCTACATTTAAAGGCCGTAACAGAAAACGCTTCAGTTACACTTAAAATGCTTTATTATTATTCAGAAGAATGGAGTTAACACACCACCCGTGTAACTGAAACGTAGTTGTAGTGAAAATGGCACAAAACTATTTCACATTATTGATGAACAGTTTTGCTTTTTGTCCATTTAAAATACAGAATCATCTCTTAAATCTTGAGTTCAGAAACTCACATCATCTGTGAATATAACGTCTGTTCTTTGTTTGCTTTTCATTAAATATATTTGTTTCTGAGATGGTTTGGAATTTGGATTCATTTCAAGAATAAAACACATTTTATCATATTATGTAAAATATGTTTCTTAATGTTCAAAATGAAAATGATTATTTCATAAGACACATGGGAAAAAAACTTTACAGCCATGTTGCAGAACACATTGTTAAAGTAAAACTCCTTTGGTTTCTGGAAATGTCTGTTTGTCCATTACAGATGTAACATAAATGCAAATAAATGACAGTAGAAAAGTGTCTTGTTTTCTTCTCAAACAAAATACATGAAATATTTTGAAACATGTTACTCATACAAAATACTTGCTGAACAAACTCTGTCAGTCACAAACTTGTGACTTTAACAAGCAGGAAAATGACAGTAAAAAATAAACTGCTTTTAGTTGCGCCGTTTAGAAAATTATTCTCTGGTTCTTATAAAGTTACTGTGAGAAATAACAGCTGTGATCCGGCCCGAACAAAACAAACAGGAACCAAACAGTTTCAGAACCGGACTCCCTGTAATTGCTTCTGAGGGTATTTTGACAAGACAAAATGTTCACATGTATGTAGTTTATAGTTTTTTTGCTCCACTTGTATGTTGGTGACCGATTTCCTAAAGCCCAAATTCCAAGCAGAATGACCCGGAGGGTAAACATGCAGAAAGTAAACAGTGAGTTTTGACACCTGCTCTGTGTTCACATGAGTAACGCTTGTAAAACGTTACATAACAGTTCTTACATGTGTTGAGACGAGGTGCAAAATCTCTGAAACATCAGTAGCTGAACTGTTTTTAATCATTTGCATCAACCCTTAAAAACAATCGAAAAAACCATCACTGATTCACAGCCTGTTAAAAATGCTTCCACCCTCAAATGTCTTTTACATTAGCCAAAAAAACTGTATAAATCTGTCTAAATCTGCATAAGTGACAAGTAGTTACATATAATTCATCTTAAAAAACATTCACACAGTCTTTAAATGCCTTTAAATGCTCTCTCTCGTGTTTTAAGATGTTCACAACATATATTTCAGTTCCTTTGGTAACTGAGAGCTTCAGTAAATTTGTGTCATAGCACCAGATGAAACATCCATTCAGAGGTCAAGGGTTTAGGAACTGGACCCCCGAGGTTAAAGTGGCTCCCATCAGAAGAAGAGAAATCTTACGCTCACAGTCACGTGGAATGTCAACATTCCCTGTGTGTGTGTGTGTGTGAGAGTGTGTGTGAGTGTGTGTGTGTGTGTGAGAGTGTGTGTGTGTGTGTGTGAGAGTGTGTGTGAGTGTGTGTGTGTGTGTGTGTGAGTGTGTGTGAGTGTGTGTGTGTGTGTGTGTGTGTGAGAGTGTGTGTGAGTGTGTGTGTGAGTGTGTGTGTGTGTGAGGTAACAGATTTGTAGCTTATCTGAGGTTTAAGAATTCCTGTGTCTCAGCACACACTCAACAGCTGGGATGATGAGAGATATCTGACGGTCTTACTGGGAAGCAAAAACACGTGTCATTGATATATTTCAACATATTTTCAACCCCCAGTGAGTCTAAATCACAGTATTATGACTGAGGTTTAAACAGAAAACGTCTTTAACTTACAAACTTCTTCCAGTCATAAAACGACTAGAATGTATTTGTGTTATCTGGCCTGTAGACTCTGTTTTATGGCATTTAATACACAAAAAAAATAAATAAATAAAAAATCAGAAGTTGTGTCAGACCTGAGGGTGTCTAATAAAAACAAACCCGCTTTAAAGCATCACGTCTGGGAAGCACCACAGGAAACACAGATTATTTATCAAGAGCAGCAGGACTTGAATCCTCTTATTTTAGCTTCTATCATCTGCCACTGAAACGTTCTGACACTTCAAAATCCTGAACTCTGGAGGTTTGTAGTGCTAGAAAAATATACAAAAAGTAACGCATGTATAAAAGACAAGAAAAATTACAAACTACATCACCTGTCTGAAATAAACTCTAAACAAACTTTATTAACACAATATTCATTAAAACAGTCTGTGATCTGCATTATTGTCACGTCTCCTCATAAACGATCATCATTTATAATAATGCATCATTTTCATTGTGTTTAATAGGTTTGGATGTTAAAACGTTCACATATATATAATCAGTGATAAATACACTATTTATTATGTGTGTCTTCCATATATGGGAAAAAACAAGAACAGACATCTGCACATTTGTGTGTTTTTACTCATAAAACTCGTGTGAAGTGTTGATGTGTTAATAATCTTTCAGCATTTGTCCAGCAGGTGACGGTATTTCAGCTTAAACATGAACATCACTGCAATGAATCAAGAGTTTAAGTTCTCTGTAAATGTCACTAAATCATTTAATAATGTGATTATACTGGAGCTGTTATTGTGTTGATGTGTTTTAAGTTATTTTTAGTGTCTGGTGGCCAATAATCTTTAGTTCACATCACATCTCATGACATGGTTTTCACTGAAGGCAACAAGATGTTATTATGTTATAAATCACAACTTTGATAACTTTTCCTTTGAATGTATTTATTAACAGCAGAAACACAGACTCATGTTTGGACTGTATTTCTATAAACTGAATCACAGATGAAACTGACACACAATTCTGCCACATTCAATTACAAATGAGCTTCAAAGATTTGAGCCGCGCTACAGTGGAGTAAAACTCAAAGCATGACACACTGTTAAAGTAACATAATAAAATATATTTACAGTTAATAAACATGCTTTTCATCGCTCTGCATGTTTGAATTATATAAAGATAAATTAATATAGACGGTTAATGTACATACACACAGACTTCCTACAACAACGTTTATTTGTTGAGTAACAGAAGAAAACAAATACATTCTCCAGGGCCAAATAATGTTCTAACGTTTACACA
>JBAJNP010001435.1:0-61910 GCA_036877545.1 Yasuhikotakia modesta
CATCATTATGCCCTGTCTTCTCCTCCTCTCATCTGTTCCTCCTGTAACCTCAAAGGTGAAGGAGAAAATGAAGAAGGATTAGCAGAGCTCTGAATCGCCCAAATGACTCTTAAACGACTTTCTCCATGAGACGCCGCAAACGCGTGGCATGCCTGAATTGACATTTCAGTTGTAGAAGTAATTTGCATTATATTTGACTCCGAACAACGCCTCAATATTAAGGATTCCGGACGCATTTTTCCATCCGCTAAGTTCAAAGATACACGCTAAGCAGCCGAGCTTAATCTCTGTAAGCATGACTCCTGTCAGTCTAAGACAAAAGACACAGAGCTCATCTAAGCTCTCGATGCATTCTGTCCACTCGTGACACGGAGCAAATCTTCACTGCATCGATTCATCTTATTAAACAAAGATGTACCGAACACATGTATCGCAATATCACTGCCGAAATTAAAAGAAAGAGAGGGAGGGGGTGAAAGAGAAGCTGGAGAAGAAAGATTATGTTCAGGTTATTACATGCGGCTGCACATCACGAGGTGCAAGGCTGCTGTGATCCTGTTGCTAAGAGACTTGACTAATACCACGGAAACAAGCCCATATTGCTAATCTAGAAGAATCCATGCATGTCTCCACATATTTTGGCAGTGTGAGTCTGGACTCCATTACATGCTGTCAGTCCCTCACCTGGAGTCTGTGGTGTCTCCCCTCTTATCTCGATAAGCCCACCAAGATCTGAAAGAAATATAGAAATGTGACACACTTTTGTCGCTTTATTTGGTGGCCGCGGGCAATTTAAAAAGGATTTACGCTTTGCGAGGTGGTGGTGATAAAGTCGAAAATGTGCATCTGGCTGTAAGGAGCCTTTAAAATGCATGTCTGAGAAAAGTATGTTCGTTAAATAAATTTTTTTTACAGCATTACAGCATTTAAAGAAAGCTAAACAACACATGTAGCTAACATGACTTAACAAGCAGTATTTTGTCTATACAAACTGACAAACTCCATAAACAACACTTATAAAAACACTGTCTAGACCATTTACTAATCTAATCTATCTAATGAGGAAATCCATGCTTTTTTACAAAACACAAGAAAGGTTTTTTTGTGAACCTTTATATTAAATGTATTAAAAATTATATAATATATTCATAGAGCAACAAGCCCAATTTTCTCTTACATACAACACGTCTGTAGAAAAGTGTGAACAATGTGTGTGTGTGTGTGTGTCACATCCAAGCAAATGTTACTGTGAAAACTTTCTTCAGGCACTTATTGTTATTGCTGCTAAAGAGTAAACAGAGCCGGTTAGATTGATATTGAGCGGAGACAAACCTCTCTCTCCAGCTCTCTGATGCCCCTCGTCTCTGGCAGGAGAAACTGTTGTTTACCGGCGACGGGTCTGTCCGCTGAGCTAATCAATAACCATCTGCACCGGTCCTCAAGCAATAACAGTCAACAGGGAAAATCCATTTAATTTCACTTACCTTTCATTTCTTTCATTTCACCACAAGGACCACCAGCCTGGGCCTTTAGCATGAGACCCCCAGCACATGAGAGAGCAAGTATGTCTACACATTGCAAATTATATGTTCTAAACAATGTCCAATTTCTGTGCATTCGTTACAGTATTACTGCCTTTTTAAAAATCTGCAGATGCATTATTTTTTACTTCTATGTTAAAATACTGAACTGGAGTATTCCTCTTTCACATCAACGTCAGTAACAAAACATGGCATTGACTGCTAACCTGTAATACGGTTTTAAACTAGTCCTGCATGTGTTTTAATATAAAACTCTCAATTGCTTCCTTTTTCTCTTGTTAAAAGGTGTCATTTAATTAAACAAACCTTCTTGTCTTGTTCTTGTCTCCTTTAAGATACTGAAGGAACAATCATGCTGGGATAACGGATCACTTGGTTTTCCACATACTTATGGAGACGTTCCAGTGTTGCTGTCGTTAAACTAAAATGGGACATACCAAATTAGACATACATCAATATCATTTTAAATTCATACTGAATCAACAATTGCATCATTTATTAAAATAGTATTTACTTTTTTTATTAAAAAAGTAGCATTTTTACTGATGATAAAACACAAATCCCCACACCCTGTTATGATTCTCTAATATATAATCTGTGTGTTGCAGAGTGAGCTGGTCTCAGTGAAGCTGTGCTCTCACAGGTCCTGTACTCTCACGACATCTCACAGAGTCTCCTGCTCTAATTACCTCATACGTCACAACAGCTTCAAATACAGCATATAGTTGAACTTTCATATATATATTGATCTTAATTATTTCATCCCCAGAGGGTTAAACAAACTCCAGAGTGAAAGCACAGGGGTAGCGCTGTTTTTTTTTTAAGATTTACTGGGATTTGGCTCAATTGGTATAAAGGTACGCTGGAAAAAAAGAGACGAAAAACAGCCTCGGGCACCTAGCTGAGGATTTGACCCGCTCTCATAGCCCGGGAGAGAAAGATAGGGAGAAAAAACGAGCTTTCCCACACTCTCCTGGTTGAGTTTTACAAGGATATACTGCTGCCCGTGTAGGTGTGTGCTTCTCAACCACATTGCTTAGCGATAAGAGCGTGAGGTGGTGAAAAATTCAAACGCTGTGCTGCCGTGACGAACCTGAGGCTCAGCTTACAGACTCAAAATTAAACAAATAATAATAATTAAGAAAAAACTCGCAGCCCTGCACTCGGAGGCCTCACACAGTCGGTCCAGTCACGCAAGGCAGCTCAATGTGACCTATATGATAAAAGAGAGTTATGAGAAAAACATGTTACATTCTGAAAAGATCATTTTAAATTTAGTATAAAACAACAACACATCTATTATAATGATTTAAACTTAAATCATGTAAGTTTTGTAATGCTAAATAAATAATAACGTGAATTTTTTTGCAATTGCTCACAAGTAAATCCTGCCTCTCTCTGGGTCATGTTTATTTAAAAAAGCTTACAAAAGACCAACAACTATTCCAAAACAATTTTTTAACTTTAAACTTTAGATTGTGACACAGAAACAATGATATGCGTGTGTTCTGCTGTCCCCTTCCTCTGTGTTTGAGGGTGCCTTTGAGAGGAGTTCGGCTCTGCGATGGTTAGGATCATGTGATCGGTGAAGACACAGATATTTGAACTGGAAGAACAGAAAGATGCAAATCCTCCTTAAATCCTCTGTCACACAGGCCTCAGTTTAATATCTGCAGCCATGGTTATAAAGAAAAGCTGAAATTCGACTGTAGTAATAATAAATATGTGAAACACATCGGCTGGACAAACATTTTTCGTCTGCCCATGTTTATGAATTATAATTCAGAGGATATGAAATCTGACAACCATTTTTTGTTGTCCACCCAAGAGTCTAAATAATTATTGATTCTGGTACAAACATCTGACCCCGGGGTCACCTCTCAGTTTTGTGCGCTCTCACAGTGTCACAAAACAACACAACAAATGCAGATCTTTAAATATTATGATACAAACACTGTCAGGCTTTGAAAAACTGCTGAAGTTTAATCTAGCAGATACACGGATGTTTAAAATGCTGTAATTTAGAGTAAATATACCAAAAAATACAGAAGAGTTCGATCTGCCAGAGATTAAACTGACATCCTGTATCTCAAATAAACTTATATAGTTTCCCATCTGATACAAGCAAACATTTGTGTTGCCAGCCATTAATATTGACAATTTGCATCTATGAATCTGGCATGAATTTACAGTTCAGAGAAGACATTTTAAGATGTCTTCAATCCATCTGAAATCCATCTGATCTTTCCACTGAGGAATTTCACTATCGCTGAGAAACCACGATTCCATTTTACAAAGTTGTCACTTTTTACTTTCTAAAAAGCAGTTTTATGCACATTAAAATTTCTAGTAATCCCAAGTATAATGTGAGTTATGAGCAATAAAAAAATTGTTTAATCAATGACGTCAACAGAATGTCATAAGCAACTGTAAGGTTTCTTTTTTTTTAAGAATTAAAAAGTCATGAAATAGAAAGAAAGAATTAAAGAATGTAAAACTTACTACAAAAGTTATGTGTACAGATACAGCACAACTGATAACTGTGTATATGTGTGTGTGACTTCCTGTCACTTTCTGTCACTACACTGCACACTTTAAACAGTCCAGTGAGTAAAAGAGACACTTCATGTGGTGTGAATCAGAGAGGAGTTCGGATAGACAATCAGACAGATGTGTTGTTGTTTTATACTAAATTTGAAATGATCTTTTCAGAATGTAACATCATCGGTCTGGTCTCAATAACACTGGAGAGGAAGAAAATGGAAACTGAATGATGTAAAACATGTGAAGGCTGTCTCTTCTCTGTCACTACACACAGTTACATGTCACTCTGTTGACAAACACTTTATTTACACCATTTAGCAATATTGGAAGACTCAGAAAGTATATTCTCAGTATAGTGAATATTTGTAGGTAGTTAAGTGGTTAAATGTAACACTATGCCAAAGACTCAGATCTGGTGACATAGCTAACCTAAGAACCTTATCTCAGAACCAGCCTTTGTTGAGCTTTTGTGTGCTTCAGAACCAAATAAGTCCTTACGAAAACACCCCTCACTGGGTCCAGTGAGCTGAGACAGTATTGCGTTACACTGATGTTTTCTAATGTAACTTCAGGGTTGTGTTGATAAGCTTGTCACTAAAACACTCCGTTTTCCAGCCTCCACTTTTTAAAAGAGTTTAGCAGTTGTTTTTATACACTGTTCGTGTCTTTTGTTGTAAACTTTGCAGTTGTCTTTACTGCTGCTCCCTGGAGAGAGTTTCAGTCATGCACCTGAACAAAATTTTACTTGTACGTTACTTAAATTCTGAATCTATAAACATAAGCTTTGATTCAAATAATAATAAGGACGATGGGTGGGGGCAGGATGTGATGTCATGACACATTAAAGCTTGATATGTATATATGTATTATTTCTGTTATTATGCTTCTAAATAATAATATATTACATTATCTTGTCTGACCCCCTATTTTAACCCCCCAAAAAGCCGGTCTGGGATCTTTCCTCACAGCAGCGTATAAAGTCAAGGTGAAAATTCCCAAGAAAGCTGTAGCTTCTCAACATGCAGTTGTACAGTCAGATAGATTTACATGCTTCCGTGACTGACTAACAAGGTCAAGAGCAGGAGGCTAATAAAAATGAACTCTTCTCTCATCTCTGTTCTTCTTATGTTCTCCATCTACTAACTAAAAAATAAAGAGTTAGTTTAATTATTATTTACTCACCCTCACGTTCTTCCAAACCTGTATAAAAGTCTACATTCAGTGGAATTTGTATAGTTGCTTAAAATACCTCAAATTGAATTAGCATTTCTCAAGCATGGTTTCATTAACAATATAAGCCTAAATTTGAAGAATGAAGACCCCATTTACTTCCGTGAATAATAACAGATTGAAAACTCATCTCTTCTTATGTTCCATGAAAGAAAGTAAAACGGATTTGGAAAGACATTAGCGTGAGTAAATGCTGAGAGAATTTACATTTTTATGTGACGCAACAGTAAAAGCAGAAAACCAAGAGACCAGAAATGATATGTATTGATATAAAGTGTTAAAACAACTGTTTGATCGCATGCAGATGAAAGAGGCGTCTCTGTAATCGCACGTGACAGACAAAGAAAAACACAGGAGGCTGTGGGTCAGTGAGAAAAAACAACAGAATACACGCTCGCATGTTAACTTGGAGGTCACGCTAAATCCAGCGATTCTTTTCTTTCGCCCGCTCTCTTTCTATTTTCTCTCACGCGCTGACCTGCGGCTTCCGATGTCACCGACACATTAAAGGCGAGTTTATTGTCGGGCCGGAGAAAGACAACACACTCACTGCCTGAATTATGGCGACAGTTGGAAATCCGTTGTCCTGAGCATGAAGCCAAATGGATTGTATGTCTTGTCTCTGTAAAAACATACATCACTGAGGACTGAAGGGACGACCCTCGGTCAGTAAGAGTTTCTGTAGTTTTGGCCCTTAACTTAACCAGCACCGGGGGCCAGATCACTCTGATAAAACAACTATTTAACCGTGACGTGAACTCCCACTGAAAACACAACCCTGGCATGGCACTATCTCCGAGAGGTCGAACATAAAACTGCGACGGGAGAGAAAATATCACGTGTGTCCGATGAGCTAGAGAAAGCAAACATTTGCTTAAATTCATAAGCTTGTTGTTTGGGTTTGCCTAAGATCTTATCACCTGTCCTGAGTCAAAAACACACAGATAGTCAATATTGTCTGGGGAACTTAATTATTTTTGTCACCCAATTTATAAAAGCCAACAGCACAAATCTTTTACTAGTTTTTCATCATATTGACTTTAACTGTATTTTTATTTAAACCATTTTTATAATATCATCAGTCAGGCAAAATACTGTACGACCTAAAACTTTCTAAGTATCACATTATACACCATTACATACATCAAGCGTTATGTCATCCTCACAAACCAGCCAATCGCATTACATTTAGAAAGACATTAGCTCAGACAGCTGTCAGTCATGTGTCTGTCAGCGGTAACTTTCCCAGGGCTGGGCTGTGCGCAGGCATCCCCACCACTGTTTTCAGATAAACAGTTCCTATTACACTGCAAACAGCTATCTGTGCCCTGCACTCCCTCTCCGAAAACAGAGTCATAATTCAAAACAAATGACTCCTGGCTTTGATGAGAGCACTTTTATGGGTCACAGAGACTCAGTCTCCCTGCCAACATCTGTTTGATTTTACCTACTTCAGCTTTATCCTCAACTGGAGATTTATCGGCCTGCGCTGGGCCGGACTGTTAAAATCACCACAGCGTACAGGCTGACCCAGCTAACAATTTTAGGTTGTAAGAACGTTTCCCTAACGTTTTCATGATGTAACCAAGATGGTAAAAATGTTGTTTTGGATGTTCTATAAATGATCAAAACATCAAAACAATGTTCTTGCTTGGTTATAAAAACATTATTGAAATGTTTATTCAGTAACATTTAAATAAATAAATATATATATATACATATATAATTTATATACAAACGTTGCTGGAACAATGACTTCTCTAGCAAAACATGCACATTTTAAACAGGTTGTTTTTCATCTTTATCTTCTTCAACAACTTAAATATCAAATTAATAAACATAATAATAATAATAATAAAACAATACATATTTGTATTATATTAATAATAAGACATATTAAAATATTATATCAATATCTTTAGTATTTATATTAATAATAATATAAATAATAAATCTGTTCAAAACAGTGTGTGAATAAGTAAAATAATTACAAAAACATAAAACTGAATTCTGTGGTATTAGCGGCTGTGGAGCGGTTCTGCTGTTGCTGTACGTGTGATTCAGGCAGCGGGTCAAAGTTCTGGTCAGAACTTTAAGATTCCCAGACTCTAAAGCATCTATAACTCATTCCCAAGCCGGTCTTAGACCCAGTCTCCCAAATATCCTTTCAAAGGCCCGGCGCTGGAGACAGATACTAAGGTGTTTCAGATAAGGCCGGAGACGCATTAAAGGGATTTTCCCTTTTAAAGTTGTCAAAGATTTTTCTTTCTCTCTCCTGCCTTTTTTCACCGGTACAGTTTTCCCAGAGGCTTCCGAAAAGAAACTGAAAAAATAGGTGGGCCAAAAAGAGAAAGAACAGCACAGGGGGCTTCGGTTTGTGGTCACTTCACAGCTCATAAAGGATGTGGAGGGTACTGAAGAGGGTCCGAATGCTGAGACTTAAGCAACAGCCAGCGGAAAAGTGGAGCTACGTTTAAGCCAGATCAGAGAAAACCATCTTGAGGAATATCAGAGAGACTCTGGCCATAGCAAGTGATACAATCTGCAACAAAACTCGCTTTACATGGAGCTATTACAAAAGATGCTGGGAAACGACTGAAAGAACCGCAAGTTATTATAAAGTTTGATTAAAGCCAAAGTTAGCAAACAAAGTCAATGAGACTTTTTACATAGAATTAGATAGAATTTTTACATAGAATTTCATAGAATTAAATACCAGACGTTCAGTCCCTGTTAGTTAGTCTAGCTGTGATGTTGTGCTATTAGCCCAATGGTGGCATTTAAGCAATATCAGTGAGTTTACTATCAGCAAATTTACTTCAGATAAACAATTAGTGTGTACAAGCACAGTTTGCAGGTGTTGGTTTAGGGTTTGAGGTCAATGTAATGTGACAATTAGCTATCAAAATACAAACAAAAATATTACAAAAATATTACATTGTCCATAAACGGCCTCCTGCGCTCCTTCATCTTTGTCTTCTTCGCTCTCTCTGGAGTGTTTTGAGGTAGTAGGAGGGGTTTTGTCCAGCTTGAGCAGAGATTAAAGTTAGACTGTGATTGGGAGCGTAAGTTGACTCTGAGCATTAAGTGGGATTAAAGCTGGTTTGGCTGTGGCAGGACCCTGAACACATGCACTGTGTTTATGCACTGTTGCAGACCCTCTGTTCATCTAAAGATACTGCAAGAGTGAGAGACAGAGAGAAAGAAAGAAAGAAAGAAAGAAAGAGAGAGAGGTTGGAGGACCAAAATTCATTAGCAGAGCCAGTCACAAGGTGTGTGTGTGTGTGTGTGTGTGTGTGTGTGTGTGTGTGTGTGTGTGTGTGTGTGTGTGTGTTTAACACTACACTCTCTCACTAACATTCTTACTGCAAGTTACCGCAACTTTGAGAGAACATTATCCAACATTCTGAGAACATTGGGATGGCTTTAAGACACCTGCTAAGACTAGCTATATAATAAATTGCATACGGACAGATATCATATAATATTGTTTAAATGTATTATTTTGTTTTCAGTCATTTATCTTTCCTGCACAGCCGCCGGTGTGTATATAGTTCAATCATCGGTGGCCCGCTGCTATGACAACAGCTAGTGCTCATTTTTCTCATTCGCTTACAAATGATTACAAGAGCAAACATGAGTTCATTCTCCAGGCACAAACGCCCAGCATGTCTACATGGGACATTTCCTGTGCTAATGAAACCCAGAGCGGGGCAGTCAAAACTTAACTGACCCCTCAGCATGAGAAATCATCTTTAAAACACCCTAAACATTCATGCAAACTTTTCTCATTTCTGTTAGGTTCTTCAGTTTGTTGTCACAACATTCAATTTCCACTCAATATCTGTAATAAACGCCAAACTGGCCACGAGCGGCGAAACTGGAAATCAGACACTAAAAAGGAAGAAAAGTTGGACTTTTCACATGTGTCAGGGAAGAATAAAACTGTCCCAAACCCTCAGTTAAAACGTGTGTTAATGTTCTGAAAGCATTAGTAATGAAATCTTCAATAATGTCCATAAGTGCACTGCATACCAGGAAGCCGATTTTACAGTCTCTGGCGTTGGCAAATAGTTTCCGAAATACATACAGTGTATGTAAGCATTTCTCTTTTATTATTCGGGGGGAGATTTATAGAGCTGGAGTAAATTACAGCGGCCTTGAAAAAGAAACCAAAACCTTTCTCCAACAGTTTGACTCTGCGTCTGCCAAAACTGGGCCTTTCAACTCCATAAGCCTTATTCTCTCTTTCTCACACTTTTTGCCATCATGTGAACAGTTCTGACATTAACGAAGATGAGAGAGACATAAAACAACACATTCTCTTTGCTTTTTGAGACTTTATAGCACACACACGTGGTTTAACACACAACTTGACGTTTGCGTCTGGTACAGTACACACACATTATCACTACATGAATGATATGCTAGTTTACTGCAGATGTGACTTAGCAATTTCGGCCACAAATGTAAATGCTGAACAGATGAACGGGAGACAGGGTAACAAACACACGTTCACAAGTGCCCTGCGTTTGGGCTAAGATTAGACAAATTAAATGGTATTATTCTCGTCAGTGGTGCAGCTGCTCTTTAAAGTGGCTTTGTGTTAACTATCAACACGGTTTGCTTTGGAAGCCGCAGTCTTCCCCCTTCATGGGCTACATGAAAAAGCCCTCCTGCTCCTGCACTGGGAAAATATCTCACTCCTGCAATGGAAAAATCATGGCTGACTTTAACAGCACCAAAGGGTTTGGAGAACTCACACAGATCAGATGTTTGTAGGTTAGAGGTATTTCAGCAAAAGTGTCAGTTTCTTCTGTGGTGCATGTAAGCGATAATAAACACGCATGAGTTTGTTCTGTGTGTGTGTCTGTATCTCCCTTCTGAGACAACAGATGATCATGTCAGTGTGTATGTGTGCTCTCCCTCTGAGCTGAGAATCGATGGCTGAAGACACGAGCCAAATGCGTGTGTGTATGTACATGTTTATGCATGTGTGTAGCAGAACACAAGCCAGGAACCGTGATGGATATTCAACTTTCTAGCGTATCGCCATCTTACAGCATGTGTAACATTCTGTCAATATGTGTGTGAGTGCAAAACACAGAGCAAGAATGTACAAGAGTGAAACTTGTATCTGTATATAGAGAACACACTTGTAAAAAAACATGAACAATTTTGGTTATGCTGGTTAAAAGTCTCTTCACATTAAAATGAATAATAATTGGTATAAATATATTTACACAAAATGTTCATCCAATCATTTAATTCGACTCGAATGCAATTATAGAGTGTACTACATGTCTGTCAAACTATGTACTTGCACACTTGTAGATCTTTACAGAGGGAGGGTTCTAATGCTTTTGGAGCTAGCATGTTATTGCTAGCCTCTCTGAAATTGCCTACCCTAGTTTTAAATGTGTAGCTTTAAACAGTGAAATAAACAGAAGAGTATCTAAATTATTTCCAGTAGAGAATCACATGAAATAATTTAAGACTGAAAACATTTAAGACAGTTTAAGACTGTAGTCCAGACTGAATGTTTAAATCATTTGATTGAATCTGGCCTTCCTCACGCCTCACAGAAACTCAAGACGTCTCTCTCTCTCCACCCAAATCATAACAAAGATTTGAGCCTCAGTTTCACTTTTACGGAGGGATTATTCAAAGGTCTGTGCGCTTGAAACCCAGCGCTAATCATTTTTACTTTTACAGCCTCCATTAGAGAGAGGAGTGATCACAGTTAGACCTGTATTTATTACAGAAAGAAGGTTTACAGGACGTTGTTTGAGACCTGGTTTAAACTGCATCAACTATGCAAAGCAATTTTATCCACTGAGCAATCCATAAGTGTTCCTTAAGTAGGTTATCTGAGGAAGTTTGTCTATGGAATACAATATAATAGAAAGGAAAGTGCTTTAATTTAAATGATATTATATTGTTGTCCAGTGAGATACTGTCTGTAAGGGCTTATTAAATCACACAAGGCTCTACATGTGCAGCCAATGACGATGCAGATCATCCACAAGGTTAATTGAATGGGATTGTGGGCAAGAACAAAACTATTGAGCTCAGCTTTCTGCAGTTCCCAAGCCACAGATCAACATTCACGCCTAAATATTCCTTTGATAATGTAAGTATTAAAAGGTTGGGTGCCCATTACAGTAATCCTTTGTATCGCTGAATCATAAAACTGAAAGAAATGCAAATCTCAGATCACTCATCACAGCTCCAATCTGACAAACCCATTTAAAGAACTAACCAGGGATATAAGCTCACAAAACAGCAATAACGGTTTATTCTGCAACAACAAATCTTCTGCCAAATGCTCAGTTATTAGCGATTCAGATGTTATAGCATCCTGAACCTAAACTAAACATACATGTTAACGCAAACAACTCGTATTCAGAAAGACAGAAGTCTATGGAATGCCCAATTTGGATAGATAAGTAAACCTTCTTTGTGTGTGTGTGTGTGTGTGTGTGTGTATGTGTGTGTGATTTATGCCAGGCACACTTTAACGTGTGAGTGCAGTCAGCGTTTTGAAGATGCTGAAAAAAAGAAGTGGGGAAAAAGACGGGTTGACGTTAGAACCGCACTGTTTAACATTCACATGTTTTACATTTCCAGCCTCTGCCAGGATGACATTTCATTTCTTACTACAAGTCATCTCACCCTGCCTAATTCAATTTACTCCACAGCCTGTCCCTCATTATCATTCTCCTTCTGAGAATCCTCTTCAATAGCCAGAAAAAAGTAACACATTAGTCTGTTTTCCCCAGCCTGAGCGCTCAGCTTTGATGCTATGGGTTGCAAATAAACTTGTATATAAAAACTCACTTGGTTAAATTTGCCTTCCTTCTTGAATTACCTTGCAGTTTGATTGTCCAGGATGAAGTCCCAGGCAAAGCTAGTTCAAAGCTAACGCTAGCAGGTTAAGGGCCGCACATCTTTCTCCAGTTAGGTGGATGGGATTGCTGAACAGAGTGGGTGATTAATAACGGGTTTGGGGGGTCTTCTCTGGGCTGCGTTCCCTCACGAACAGCCCCACACACCCTGTTGTTCATTTATCTGTCTGTCACTGGATGTTACGTTCTCTCACTTGGGGTCTCTGTGGACAATTCCAACCTATTGAGATCATAGTTTAACATTGCTTCACAAACTAGCCTTTGAGCTTCCAAACTGCCTTATATAAATTTGTCAAATAACATGGAAAACCATCTTTCGAGGGAAAGTCTATGTATGACTGTACATGTGAAGCTAATCGTATCAATGTTTTTAGTTTGTTATATCCCACTCACAGAATTACCTCTCAGGATCGTAAATATCTAACACAGGGACATCAGTTACCATTGAACTCTTAAAATATTAGCAATTTTGTCAGTCCTCCACTGTATATACAGACAACCGTCTCCTGTGCTGCACCAAATCTGCACATTAATAATTTATATGCCTAAAAGCAGCAAGTGTATCTTTGTGTTAATGCTAGCATTGCCTAAATGTTACATGGACGTTATCATTGACCTTATCGTTGGCCACATACATCCTATCATATTGCAAGTTTGTATTCTTTGCATGCAACAAGCAGTACAGCATTGCTAACGTCACTTCAGGGTACAAGTCCAACAAAGCGTAAACCTGATCTGACACGACAAGTGCCCTGGGGCAGTAACCAGGGGTCATGATATAGTGTTAGGAGGGTGTATAGGTTAAGTGCATAGGTTAGTACCATATAACAGTTTCCTAGGTAACAACTGTAGGTAGTAAAAATATTTCCATTAAATCCATTCCATCCAATTTCCATTAAATCCTTTAAACCAACATCCACTAAATTATGAAAGTTCTTAAAGTGTTTTAAATGTTCCAGGAATGTTCAAAACACTCTTGCCTGGATATAAGATTGTTATTTAAACTCTTATTCTGTAACATTTTTAAAGCGTTTCACTAACAACTTAAGAATAATGTTTTTTTATATGTTATATACATTTCAATGTTTAACTGCTGTTACTGCAAGAACTTCTGACAACATTCAGGGAACTTTTAAAGAATGTTAGCCCATGTTCTGAGATTGGCTCTCAGCGTTCTCCTGCTAGCGTGATGTTAGCCTCAGCTTCAGTTTAGCCTGTGACAATTTATCAAGTTGTGCTGCTAGCATGTGCCTGAATGATATTGTTCAAAACAATCATGATTGTTTGTTTCAGAAAACCAGCAAGATTATTTCACATTATTGCTCCATTAAACCCCATCAGGTTTTGTTTTTGATACATTGGCTAAGACACTGAGAGCAAATAAATCAAGCAAGGTTGAGTTTCTGTCAGATGTTGTGATGTTAGCATGAATATAGATTCAAAGTGTGCGGCAATCGCTAATGTGTTTGTGAAAGGGATTAGCAACATTGCTTCACAACTACAGCAACAACTGGTTTTAAATCTGCACCGCTTGAATACGAGGGCTAGTAATGAAACCTTTTTACACAGAAGAGGGAAAACACTCCGCTAGTAAAAAAAGGAGAGAAAAAGCTTTAAAGGCCTCCAGAAAGAAAACTGAGAAACCAAATCCTCGCACATGTTGTGCCAAAAAAACGGTTAGCTTTTCTTAGGTGACTGTTTCAGTGCTACTGCCATGTGTTTCTCTGAAAGCATCGTTCAACCGCTAACACACTGGTGCACTACCGCAACACAAAATGATGCACTTTTCTGAAAGAGACATTATTGCAGAAAAAAGATCCATTTTCAATTTAATTCCTAAAACATGTCGCTGTATTTATGCACGTCAGGAACGTCGGTGGTTTGTCGGGAACAATTTGAACGTGCTCGGTGGGCAACATTTGTTTGTGTTTTTTTGCACAGACGTGCTCCCAGTTTTAAAGGGAAGCATGCGTGACGCTTGCAGTCCCGCTCCAATGAGAAACACATTTAAACATTCAGCCCAAAATGTCAAACCCAGCGCTGTGCCAGCTAAACACACAGCTCAACACGCAGCTCAACACGCAGAATAACAGAATAGATTAGTGTCTGAAACCTGCCTGTTGTCAAACGATGAGAAACAAATCAGCTTTAATTATTGAATTATTGTGCGACTCAAATCTTCCACATCCAAAAGCTGGATGCCTGAATAATGTTCAGGGAAGAATCTGCATGCGTGAACACAAATATTCTCAGAGAAATACAACATATTCATTATTTTACTTGTTATCAATCAGCTGAGTAGCACTACAATAATTATTCTTTAAAACCATATTGAACAACCTCCTGCTTTGAGACACGCTTGGTTAAACAGCTTTCAGCACAACACAGAGACTAATTGTTATGAGTAAATAATCATGAAATATCAATGACACGACCCTCCGATCTCATTTCGAGCCAAAAAATCTCCTACTTTATAAACCGTTCAAGTAAAACTTCCAACTAGAATTCAATTCAGAAATATTAATAAAAGTCTGGAGCATTTCTCGTTGCGTTGTATTAACACTGATGAAAACGTAATATAACTCTCTCTAACCCCACCAACGGAGACACTTCAATGTAGAGGGTTTCAAAATTAAATTAGGATCCTCTTGAAGTCCCATTTCCCACGGCTGACATTTAACAACATCCTGTGACCTGATGGCTGAGAAGTTTTCATTAAGCACCGCTGCTCTCAGCTCTTGCATATTAAACGTCTTATTCCCATTAGAGAACTACAGAGGAACTCATTCAATCTGACTCAACTTCTCATGAACTGAAAGGTTTAAAGCAGCACAAAGTTATGAATGTGGAATTTTAGGAAATCATTATTTTCTTAATCAACAAATATTTAGCATAACATGAATTGTAAGACGTTTGTAATTCTTTTATGCATTGTAAACAGTACAAAATTATAATCTTTAATCAGTTATTAGTTATTTCAAAGGTTTAATCTTCAGTCTAATGTGCTTTGAACACAAAGGACCAACTTCGCAGCGTTCACACTCAGAACACTGAATCCAAATTTGAATCTAAATCAACCAAATCAGTTCTGCCCACTGTTACAATCTAACAGTAGTGTGTGGATTTACCAGACAGGAAAAGTGATTGACAGCCCAGCCCACCTATTACAGTTCACAGCAGGATGCCGTTCGTTTGATGTCTTCAGTTACATGAAATGAAAAGATATAGAAAAAAGGAAAGGGGGAGGGAGAAAGTTCTGAAACTAGACCCAAGGCCCACCTGTCTGTGGACAGAGGGGGGCTGGGCAGAGCTGAAATAAAGCCCTTATGAGAGCACTGTGATCATAACCTTCATAAGCCACAGCCCTTACAGCTGTCCCTCACTGGCTGTGAGACCTCGACTGCACACACGCACTTCAGAGCATGTGGACCCATTCATACAGTACAGTGAGGACCGAATGTCTGGTATCACACTGAAAACCTGAAAATGAAACTCTTTAAAACTCAAAAATAAACATTATAACATTAAATAACCTTTGAAGATCCTATTTGTTTGTATTTCTATTTGTAAATCACTATTTAAGTAAGTCAACCTGGTTTAAAAATGCAATTTGTACAAAATAAAATGTCAAGAAAATACAGAAGCATTGGTGGTCTCACATGTTTGGACCATACTGTGCATGCACACCGCACACACACAAGCAGACAAGCAACCACAAACCACTACATTCACTCAGACGTGTGGCCAACACACACACACACACACACACACAGGGTTTTCATATTTAATAGAGCCATTCCATAGACGTAATGATAATGATTTTTATACTGCAAAAACTGTATATTGTATTTCCTTACACAAAACCAACACTCCTGAACATTTTCAGGAAAGATCATTCCATAAGCTTGTGTTAATTCCTCATGTTTCCACCTAACAAATGTCCCCACAAGGTCAAAACCTACTGGTGTTACTATATTTGTGGGGACAATTGGTCATCGTGAACACCATAGTGAATACCAGGACCACACACAGACCCCCGTCCCACACACACATACACACACACACACACACACACACACACACACACTGCATATGATGAAGGGAATAAATATCATCACTCACTTGTGCAAGTATTCAAATTCACAGCTGGGATATTATGGAAAGTAACAGGGCTGTAGAGGAGAAAGAGGTCCTTTATTTTTAGATACAAAAACAACACTAACAAGCTTTTACACACACACTCACACAAACTACCTTAAAATAGCTAAAGCGCATCCACTTATCCTGCGGAGGGGATTTGAACCCCTAAATAAAAACGAGGGATGTTTGCTCATCCATATCTCACCCTCCTCTCTCTCCGATGGGGGGGAAAACAGGCGCTAAGCCCCAATCAGAATCAGAGGGTTTGAGAGTCAAGGCTCCGGATAGCAGAGATGGTAACATATGTCTTTTGAGGATGCGCCACACTTTGGTCTAATTGAAAGTTGGCGTTCAGAAATGGTTAGCACTGCTGTGTGATAATCTGATTGGCTGAACAGATACACAGTGATGCGCCTTTTACATTTTGTGTGGCAGTCGGAGCGAGTGGAAAATGCAAGTATATGGAAACTTTGTGTAATGTTGTGGAGAGAAGGGTTGTGTTTCGCTTAGACAGACACACGTGTGGTTCTTCACTGCTGACAGAACGCACTTCAATGAGATTTGATGCTGAATCATTGCGCACAGTCATTTTCTTTAGCATCGTTTACAAACTGATATATCTATAAAATATGCAAATCCCACGAATAGCTACAGTGTGATACATTTATAGCTATAGCTGAAGTTACTAAGAGATCAATAGATATTTGCACATCAAACAAACAAACAAATACCATAAAAATATTATCCTAAATATTCAGTCCAACTATTTGGGGGAGAAAAGGAGGTTATCCAATTTATAAACATGTATAATGTTTATAATGTATAACATATATAATGCACAGAACATTATATGTCTTATTTGATTTATTATTACAATTGATGTGATTATTAATTTCATTATTTTTATGGAAGCTCAATTTTCTCATATAATTTTTTCCTGTATATAACAGTGAGCATGATACATTTGAGGAGTGATTAAACCTCATTTCAGGTTATTTTTTCATCTGAGTTTTTTCCATCCAGTTTGGAGGGGATTACCTGAGCTTTCGGCGCTCACTCATCCGTTGCCTACCATCCCCACCCGGCCTGTGCCGAGACGTCTTGTGGCCGGGGCGTAAAGTACCTGTCATTTTGCAGATAAATGTCCCTTAGCGTCAATGTGTTAACAAGGAGATTTCAGAATAATTCAAGCCATTGTTGGCTTCTGTAACAGTCTGTAAACTACAAATTCTTCATTCTTCAAACTACAAATTCTTCAAACTACAAACACAGCTGATCTCTGCACTGGTTTCATTAGTATTTTTGGTGATATACAGGCTGCCCTTTTTTCTCATAACATCTCTTGTCTCCTAAAGGCAGCTTAAAGCTTCAAAACAGGCCTGAAAAATATGGTTTATGTATCTCAGATTAGGACTAGTTTCAGTACAGATTTCATTTTTTGGAACTGATGGTATGAAATTAATAAACTACTGCACAGAAAGACAAAATCTTATCAAAAGTTGTATAACCTCAGCCTGTAAATAATTTGGCCAGCTGGCTTTTGAATCAAAGCTAGACTTGTACATAAAAGCCTCGTTTCTTATGTAATTCTATATCAAGTCCTTTGAAAACACTGATACATCATTTACAGTGAGGCACAGACTATTTGTGGTGTAGATTGTGTTTCATCACTCAACGGTAAAAAAACAAAATAGACCAAAAACGCAGCGGTATGCAGTATGCGGGTGCCCCCTGCCCCCCCCCCACCCCCAAACCCTGTTTATGGCACATTCGATGTCTCGTGTTCCTCTCAGACAGAGAGGGGGAACCTCATAAAACGAAAAGAGAACCCGTCTCACCCACCTGTTGTTGGCGAGATGGGATGCCATTGTGAGGTTGTGGCGTGTGGTCTTTAAAACCCACCTGCAATGGAGACATTAAACAGAAATATGGAAACTCCATCCGCCACGTCTTATTGGCTGAGTGCTTTGATTTTGACTTATTTGATTGGCTATAGGCATGTTCTGCTCTGTAAACTGTATTAGCATATAAACATTCCTAGCTCTGTGTTTTCAACTGTTCTTTAAATGTTAATATAGAACAATTATTTAAATAATAATACAACTTAAAAATAATGAAATCAAATTGTTGTTTCAGAAAAACTGAGGGATTTCATTGATTATTCTGGGATACATCATATTCCATAAGCAAAGCTTTAAATTACTTTATTTGAAATGGAAAATATCAATCAAATGCAGTTCTGATATATTGCATTTGTTGGATTCCAATGTCTAAATAAAGGAAGACAAAAGCTTGTACTAACCCTAGGTGGGTTACACTTGGTTATAAGAACAGTATTCAAATGTTTGTTAAATTAAATATTGGTTAAAATGTTCCACTTACTACTTATGAAAAACATTTTGATATATTTATTATATAACGCTGAAAAAAACTCTGGGAAATCTTAAAGCATTAAAAAGGAACTTTTCCTCCCTGTTTGTTCAAAAGGCTGACATTAATTCGTTTATATGGGACACGGCTGAAACCCTAAACGGCCGCCTGCGGACCCCTGTAGTGGGCCGAGTCATCACAGGCATCGGCTGTAGGATGGAGGGATGGGAAAATATGACAGGAAAACTTGGACCGCACTCAGCTCTCTGTATGTTGGGTGATGTCACTGTCTGCTGTTGTAACAATGGCAGGATTACAACAGAGGACTATTTAAAGACCAAAGCATCTATGCTGAATAATGTAGGATCTGACTGCATCACAATGGAACGACTATGAGCATCTACCAGAGACGCCTCAGGGCTCCCATCACACTAAACCAGCAGATAAGTGTTGGCAAAACAGTTTAAACTAAATCAAGGTCCCCAGTCCAGCCTTAAATATGTTACTGGATACATGAAACTGGTTTGTGTGTGTGTGTGTGTGTGTGTGTGTGTGTGTGTGTGTGTGTGTGTGTGTGTGTGTGTGTGTGTGTGTGTGTGTACGCATGTGTGTGTGTGTGTGTGCTGGAGTTAAGGCAGAAATGTGAGATGCACATAAATTAATCTAAAAAAAGAAATTGGCAAATATTCAAACAAAAAGCTCCCATATTTTTTATGACAGAGAGATTGACCTATTAAGAAAGCTATAACTTTAGACTGTCACATCATTGGTATGTTTTTAATGGCCAAGGGACCGCATCTCTCTCTCTCCCACTCTCTCCCTCTCTCTATCTCTCTCTCTCCCCCTGTCATGACAGATATTGATGGCTAAATGAAACCACGTCCAAACAACAAGCAAATACAGCCACGTGTTTCACATTGTTTCAACACTATCTTTGCTGTTTATTTTTAGCTGCATATAAAAGCTATTCCACAGATCCTCAAATGGTCGTTCTCACAAGCTCTTACATTTTCATTAAGTCACAGTGAGATTTTTTTCCCTATTTGCCCATATACATTTTTCTTTATCTGTTCCTTCTGTTTTGTTTCACTATCTTCACAAAAAATTGTCTTAAGTAGGTCAAGTAGGCTATTAAATGTAAATTAAAATTATTCAAAACATCTTAGTTTTGAAATTACGTATCACTTACACAGATATATTTTAGATATTATATAGATATAATATGAAATAGATATAATATAATGTTTGCTGTATTCTAAAAACAACTTATATATTACTGGATAAAGGAAGAGAAGCTGGTGACATCTTATCGGACTCTGTTTATTGTTGTTTTGAACATATAAATGTAAATTTTCCCACACAAAACATTACTCTGTCTGCCATCATTCGTGAAAGAGGCCGAAGTGAAGGGTGCATGAATCATGAAAGATGGAATATCGCTTCAAATCCGTATTGATTCTTCTTATAGAAACAAGGTGTTGTGGGGGTGCTGAGTCTGGCTCTGAAAGCTACACTGTGTTAGGAGGTTTCAATCACAGTGGCTCAAAAAGAAACATCTGGACAGGCACCAATCCAAAAAACACAAACCCTGCCGAGATTGAAGAAATACTGAAGACCTGGCAACCCACACGAGTAAACTCCTCCCCTCACTGCATGTACATAAACACAACAACACGACTCTGCTTTCCTACGAGTTTGTTACGTTTACCACTCCACTCTCAGGTCTTTGTTTCAGGTCATTAACTAATAAACTGTAAATATAAGATAATTTAAGAACGTACACAGCACAGACGTGTCAACAGGGTAAAGTTAATATAAACCCACGCTTAACATGGATAATGTCTTTCAGCTACCAGTGCACAACTACAGAGACTTAAAACCCTGGAAAATGAAAAACAATATTGCCAAAATATTAAAAATGGCAAATATTTACACAACTGCTTCTATGTAAACTGTATCAGTCATTTTAATTGACTCATTTATTCTTCTTAAAAGCGTTGATAGTTAAGGATAAATGGGGAATGGTAATAGGGGAATGGGGAATGGTTTAGCCACTGGATTACTAACAACTTTATTAGAAGGCAGAACTACTCAGTTACAATAAACACTTTATTCTTTTGGCCCACGGCCCTCAGGGTCCATCTTCCTCTCTCACAAAGTTACACAGTGTGACCATTAAATGACACCATTAAAAATGATCTTTGTGCTAAAAGCATTATGGGAGTCAGGAAACATGAGGTGAATCTATAAAGATATATACAGGTTTAGGAAGGAAGATGTTGGACCAGAAAAACAAGCTGCGGTTCCTAGAAAGCTTAGCGGTAATCCAAGGGTCTGATGGGGTCAGTATCACCACGTTTTGCACCAATGAGGACAAAGGGAAGCTTATGTAATACAATTTGCAAACATATCCAACTCCATCTAAGCAGAACACAAAGGTTTTTCCCCCAGCATGACTTGGTTCTGCTCAAAATAGATCATGTCTCAGAGAGGAGGAAAAAAAACAAGGGATCGATAAAAGAACAGCCAACAGGAAACGCAGAGCAAGGAAACGATGGGATTCTTGGAACATCTTCAATAATTGTGATGCATCAAGTGGTTGATGGACCACAGAGGTCTGGCTGTGAATCAGCAGTGTGTGTTATTGTTTCCTTCTGGCTTTTTTCAGATCAGCATTTTGCCTAAAATGACATCTAAGGGATGCCCTCACACATACTGCTCTCCTAAAGACACACTGGAGACTTAACTGTGTGGACATTGCTGCAATTCATCACTACAAAAGTGAAAGTGATGCATTACTTAAAGAGAGAGAGAGAGAGAGAGTTTCACAACTTGATTTCCAAGCAAGCTAAAAGATTTATAATGTTTGAGGTTGTACTGACTGGGTTCAAAACTAATTATATAAAAAATACTAATTGTACAAAACTAATTCTATATCAGACTAACTTTTGATTTACTGCACGTGCTAAACAACATGAAAAACGCATTGCAAATGTAATAATGTTAACTAATAATAACAAAATGGAAGTTACAAATTCCCTCTGGCCCAGTAATGTTTACACACACACACACACACACACAATAGTATAAGGATTACATTAAAAAGTCAACGTTGCCACTAGGCATGACACTGACAGCGCATTTTAATTTCTAAGCGGGATGTTATTTAAAACAATCACACAACACAAGCGTGTACAAGCACCTCTTCATACGAAAATGTTTCCTGGCAAGACACGGAGGCTAATTTAAAATGACGAAGGCTTCTGGTCTGCAGAGCACAGCCTGTGGGCTAAGATTACAGACATCTCAAGTTTAAAAATGCCACAGCTCTCTCTCTCTCCGTCGGCAAACTGCCTTCACTGCACTTTTGCAGACGCGCTACAAATTAATTGCGTATGAGCGCTCGCGATTGAGCCGTCTGGCAACTTCTGTCTGTTAACAGACAGAGGAACATCTGAAGAAATCTGGCATCTTTCAACAGAACAGTTATGGGTAAAATTTTCTGCTCTTTTATGTTTTATATGCTCAGTTTTGACCAATTTTCTTTGGCTGGGAACGAGGCTGGATAAGATGTTGCGACATGAATGACAACTGATGAAATCATCTTGTAACATACAGTTAGCGATTTCACGGTCGGTATACCAGATATATAAAAAGCTTTGCAAGGCTTATAGGGACAAATGTTGTCCTGGTTTTTTGCTTCTCGTCTGTTTTGATATACCCAGATGATTTGCCTACCAGCTTGTTGTCACACTAGTTGAATGCGGAAACATCACGCAGACAGACTTCACTCTAAAACTGTGGGTCTACATGTGAGGCTGAGCAGCAGATTTTGGAGTTACATGGAAAAAAATAAAAACCAGACTGCAGAATATTCCCTGGCCAAAATCGTCAGCCACAGCATCACTCCTTTTCCTTTTCTGCACAATCAACACTTTTTATAACTTCCCTAAAGCTGTCAGAACCGTGAGGAGCACTCAGAAGTTTAGTGGAGGAGAAAAGAGAAGGACCATCGGCTACCAAACAGAAAGAGGAGAAGAAGAGGCTGCCAGTATCTCTCTGACCTCCAGAGTTTGATTTGGCAGACGTCAGATGATGGGTGAAGATCCAGCAGAAGAAGAGAGTCCAAGTGAGGCTGGAGGAGACAAAGAAAGTGGAGATGAGAAAGTTTTTGGGTGAGGAAATGGAGGGTGAAATAAGGTGTACGTCTCCTGTTTTCTTGCCCCCCTGCCCTGGTGGTGACATTCCCTGCAGTATCTGATCTCCCCATGCCTCAGACAGCTGGAGGTGTCAACACCTGACTGGCCCTAAAGCTTTTCTACCCACAAGCCCAGCCTCTGTTTAAGCAGACAAAGCAGTCGCCTGTCACAATACACACATCTCCCGCTGATGCAAAGCCTTGTGTGTCCTGGTGTAACTGTAGGCCCCTCCTTAACATGAGGCATCAATTACTTCCAGTCATTTTCACAACTGTAGCTTTTCAGCATCTTGGTAATGTGAGTGAATGAATTTAAAGTAGACTGCTCAACAGAAACTGCTGCAATGGGTCCGTACTGGTCTTGCCATGAAAACACACCTCAAAGCTACAGAGTACAAAACTATCACCATGAGAGGGAAAAACAGCTAGTTGCCAAGAACAATAACATTAACATGAACATCTCAATCTGAGCTATCGCGTTCCTGTCACAGCTCTCCATCTACCAAAGCTAGTTAGGGGTTAAAGTTCCTTCTACAAATCACACGGTGTGGGAACACACTTAATATACTTTCTTAATAGGTTCCAGAGAACCAAACGACTGGCAATCAAATGTGCTTTCCTGAAACGCCTCCCATGTACCTTTAAGAGCAGACAGAGAAGAAACTAAAGAATAACAAAAATGATAAATAGGAGAAGGTTGTTTCCAGTCACATTTTAATTTAATTAAAAAACGAACGTCTGAAGTTTAATAAAGCGCTTGCTGTCTTGCCACAGAGTAAAAGAAGATATAGCAGGAAAAAAGTGGAGGACAGCACATTCCTAGGGAGTAAGCTGGACTAGCTGGCAGGGTTAGCTTAGCTTAGAAAAGCTGAGACTGATGAATACCCTAGGCTGTAAAATGGAACTAGACAGACGGATTCCTTGTGACGGTTTACCAAAACTCAGAAGCTATCAAGATATCAAAGGCAATCGTACCAAAAAATAAAAATGTGACATGTCCTCATAAACTAGCGATGCTATAAACCTGGCTAAATGTTGGGAAAATGGCAACCCAGACAAGCAGATTTTCAAAACCACAATGTATGGTTTCCAAACCAGTGAGTGATCTAAATCGAGTTTCAAGTTTCCAAAACTAGAGTTCTCAAAACTAAGAACTGCTCTGATTCGGCCTCCCAGTGATGAACGTCACGGATATCCTACTAAAAAAAATGTTACAAAAGTAAAGTGAGCAATTTCTGTGTGGCACCACATGGAATTGTACTTGCTCAACTAATAGCAGTTTAAAACATTGAGGTATTTACATAAAGCATTAAATGAAATAATCACTACCAGAGATAATTTAAGATCTTTCTCACTAAACAGCAACATAAATGTGTAAGGCAAAGCCTTCAAATAACACAAGCGCTATAGCTGAGCGATTTTTCCATGAATTGTTGCAACATTTGCCAAGGAAAAGGCGTATTATTTTTGGAAATTACGCAAGATGTATTTTCGACTGATCCTGACAGCTTTGAACTTAATCCATTGTGATATACCTCCATTTCCAACATGTCGTCCCTGCATCACCTATAATCGAGTCATCACAGGGACACGATGAATAATAAATGATCCTGAAATTTCTGATGGAATTCTGATTTGCTGCGTGTACGAATTTCCAGCACTAAGATTACTGTTCGTTTCATGTGCTGCCATTCTCACCAGTGTCTGCTGGTCTGCAAGCACACAGATTTCCTACAATAACTGACCAAACCACAAATTACACAAAGGAATTCGAACCCATGATTCATGAGTTGCTAGCGCCATGCTCTAGCAGTTAAGCTACAGAAACAATCTCAGTTTGCTATTGTTGTATGTTGCAGGCATACAGAATGTTCCAGTTCTCAAAGATAAGTGAGGTATGGGGACGATTCCAGCTCTCATTACCCAGCATTCTTAGCGGCTGGTGGACGAGGTCTGCTGAGCAGTGGGATGACAAAGAGTGATTGAAGATGATTAATGACTACAGCTGACCGTTTATCTCAGATTTCCATTGTTGTGGTTTGGGCTCCTCACACCTTGTAAAGCACTTTGGGAGTGTGTTGCATGAAAGTAAAGAGAGAGCAAGGAAAACAGAGTTAGATACTGTGTCCGACAAATGCCAGTCTAGCCCCCCAAAGTCATCAGCGTGTTGCCATGGCGCCATTAACGTCCGGACTGTTCTTTGGGTCAGCAGGGGAACTCGCTGTGTCTGGGCAGAAGATGAAGTGGAACAGCAAAGCAGACAGAAACAAATGCCTAAAGGAATGGACAAACAAAGAGAATATGAACTAAACTTCCAAACACCAAACCAGCGAGTCCTCCATCAACAAGTATCTCAAAGCTATCAAAAAACATTCTTGCAGTAACATTATTAGCATTTTCTTTAACGTTATATATCAGATTGTTAGTTTTAAGTTGTGTGTAGAACATTTTACAGAATAGTACAGAATTTAAAAAGCCTAATAAAATTGTTATGTTCAAACAATGACATTAAGACAGTGTCTAAAAAATGGGATGTTTTGAACATTCCTAGATCATTCCAAATAACACTTTTAACATTTTTGTTACTTACTGGAAACATTTGGGAAACTTTTATGAAACCTAAAACTGTTAGCTGGGTACACAATACATAAATGCATCTCATGATCAAAATAATTGTTATCAAACAACTTAACTGCGAATGTTCACTTCCTCTGTGATTTGAAGGTCAGGAAATTGGATTGTTTGTTCTTCTCATCTTCTCAGGATGAGATTGTGCTGAGGCAGCTGCTACAGGCCTCCAAAATGACCCTGCTGGTGTCACAACTGCCCCCATCCTTCAGTAATCAACCCCTGCGAGAGAGGTCAGGGGTTATTTAGCACCCAGCAGCACAGCCAAGCCTTCCACAACCTGAGGGATTCCCAAATCCATGCCACAAAACCAGGGCCATGAGGCCTGTGCTAATATCTGTGTATGTGGAACTTACTACCACACAGAGTTCTACTTATAGACTGAACTTAGGTTTTTCACCAATGAGAATGAGGCTGTAGGGTTTAGACATACAGTCTATTCAATGGGATGTAGTTTATTGCACAGCCATTTGTTATCTTTAAGCGGACGCAACAATGAAAATATGGGGAAAAAAAACATTATACTTTGACAGTATAGCCTAATAGTTTAAACTTACAGTACGACCGTAACTCACAGACTTCATCTGCATGAAATTTAACATTGTATCTGCCCTGTATTTGAAAACACATTTAACTTCATACATGGAGAAAAGAGATTCATTTACAACGTTGCATGCCTTTAATGTAGGTGTATTTTTGTATCTGTGTAAAGGGCAAATATAGATTTATTTGGGAATCAAATCCTGACAGGAAAAACAGCAATGTGCATAAAGAACAGCTAGCTGAGGGCTAAAGGCTAGCTGAGGGTGAAATTTGGACTTAAAATCAGTGAAGAGCCATTTATCTGCAACGTAAGCACACAGAGACAAGGCCAGAAATATGAGCGACTTCTCACAAATACTCCTCATTGCCAGAGTCCAGATAACTCTGTCAAGATACACAAGGTGATTTCAAGAGCCGGACGGCTCCTCAGACTCATACCACAGGAATGCAAAGCAATAAGAACAAATAATGAGAATAATGAAATTTCATTCTTGTCAGGGACGTATTCATCACATTATAAAATGGACACACAAGAAAGTCCCACTGGGGGTGACTGTGGTCAGAGCCAAATATTTTCACCCTCTTCCAGACATGTAAAATGAAGTCATTATCTACACAAAGGAGTTTAAACGTGAAAGAGCTTCAATTGTAATTTGATAAAGCTGAATTTGGCCGTAGCAGATACACCTTTGAGGTGATAATTTTATAATCACTGCATCATAAACACGTCCAACAAACACTTTTAGATTATAAGAATGTTTCTATAAGGTAACAAAAACGTCAAAAATATTATTTTGAAAGGTTTAGGAATGTTCAAAACATTAAGTTTTTAGGCGTCATTTTAACTGGTGCTTATTTATTCAAACTTTTTAAATTCAGTAATATTTTATTATCAGTATATACACACACATTTTTTATTAATGTTACTGCAACGAAAACATTTGCCAACACACTGAGAATGTTGCCTGTTAGCGCAGCGGATGGTATCAGGGATTCACAATACAGCTGCTTTTGTCCTTGTAACTTTAGCACTTGAACTTGACTTTGAGCCACACACACACACAAATGTTTGGTATGTGCCGAATTATATGTGTCATCTTTGAAGGGCACTTGGGCAGAGGCATAACAGTTCCTGTTAGCTACATAATGTTTCATAACAATGTACACTGAGGTATTGACACACACAGGAAGTACACAGGACACTACAAAGTAGCTTTAAGCGTCATACGGACGTCCACCAATCGGAGCCCAGCTGTGCTTGCCAAAGTTCTCTCTGCAGACTCTAAGTCCACACTTGAGGAACAGCAGATGTTGCTTTGAACTCAGCAGTAGTGCCCTTTATTTACAGATCGTCCAATTCATGAGTATTTCATGACAGATCATAAATGACAGAACAACTGTAAAACATGACAGTAAAGTCTCAATGTGAGATTATATTGTTAACAGCTGATGTTTGCAGTTCACATGGTCAATTTTAAAGAAAATGTGTTTTTGTTAAACAATTATGTGAATTATGTGAACAACAGGAAACCAGCACGCCAACGTCCTGTTTAGTTCAAGAAAGTATTAGTTTGACAGGCAAGTGCTGCGCTCCAAATTTGTAAAAGTGGTAATAATAAAAATAAGAAAACACTCAAACAAAATAGTTATGGTAGACTGCATACACATAAGCAATGTTATTAAAACATTCCTCTGGCATTAAGCAAAGCTAAAAATAATTCAGCTACAAGCATATAAGTGGGTCACACACTTTAGTCGCATTGTAATGATGTTTGGGAGTGAAATATCATACCAACAATGAACAGGCTCAGAGGAGGCCTGCTAGATTAAAGTCTGAATGATGCTTAACCCCAGTCTCTGCTGAAATGGACAGACACGAGCACAAAGGCTTTGTGCTACAGTAAAGACGCATTGAGGGCTGAGGGACGGGAGTCTTGTGGAATCATCGCAACTTCATCTAATCTCAGTGACTGAGGCTTATTTGGACTAAGCATCTCAGAGTTAAAGTGTCTCAGTCTAAGTCACTTTATACACAGAGGCCCTTGTCCAAACACAATAGTAAACGCTTGGTCAGAGCGGTGTGTGGTAAATAAATAATGCTTATGCATTATTTTATGAGGACTGTGTGTGTGTGTGTGTGTGTGTGTGTGTGTGTGTTAATCCTCTGTATCCTTGCATAAAGCCAGGGCGTGTCTCCCTGTCTCCAGTACAGGCAGCAATGAGAAGCCTGAGTAAACACAATCAATGAGAAACAGTACAGCGCACACACAGGCAAGATACACACTCTGACAAAGATGAACACACACCCCACTATCCCTCCTGCCACCCACTGCACTGTAAACAGCCACTTCTGTTTCTATATTGTAAGTATCGCGCTGCAGAAACAACCGAGGCTGAAGATCGTACAGATACAGGCACATAATAAAGAGAAAAGGCACAAGTGTCAACAGTTTTACATGGGGACTGGATTAAGCAGGCGCCCATGAAGAGACTGTCTTTCTCCCCTTAACACACAAACTCTCTCACCACACCTCATGCAAGGACTAGCACATGACCAAATTGTAAATCTGAGGTGATTTGTTTGTCTCAGAGTTTATAAATGTCTCTAGAGGCACCAGGACGCATGTAACATGATGCGATAATGCTAAGAGCATTATAAATGCATCAAGGTTAAAAATAAAATAAAATAAAAAAACACAATGCCTGCGTTGTCAATATACATGATATGACCTTTTCTCCATCTCTATTCTCTGTGTGTCCGTTTCTGTCTCGGTCACAGTGGACTAATTAAACTCTAAGCTGATGCAAGCAGAGGTTTCTGAAGCACCTGAGCAGTGCTGGTCAATGCTTCAGTAACCATCTGATCTCTTCAGCTGATGACCGGCGCTGGCGTCCATGTTTGTCTCATTACCTCCATTTCATTCTTGGACAATTTTCCCTCCGGCAGCCCAGGGGCATCACCGCAGCTAACCACTCCTGTCAGCGATCAGAGCGCTCACTCCAACTGTTTATTGGTACCCCTGTGTCTGTAATTAGAATTCACATATATAATGTGATGTACACATATAATGTACTGAAAATACTCTGCATTAAAGTAGAAGATATTAAAGCGTTTTACATTCAAAACCACATTACATCAGTGATGGTTTTTGCTACTATAGTAAATGAAGCAGAGTATATAAGCCAGTGAGTGTTTTTTAAATATATACTACAGCTTTATTGGTTTCAGTGTTTGAATGCATGTATATATCAGACTGCCACTGCTTGCCATATCTGTCTTTTATATAGGCCTGGTCATGACAGTAAATGTTAACCACAGTGTATATGTCTGTGAAAACGTCATATACTTTCCACAATCTTTATACTGTACATTCTGAAAGCTGTGTAACCTGAAGGCTTATTTTACGAAACAAATCCCATTTAAAATTACAAATCATCTTGGCAAGTACAAATAAAGTTTTTTCGAAGATGCTGCGACATTCTCAACCTTTCCTTGTGTGTGTGTGTGTGTGTGTGTGTCTCTCTCTCTCTCTCTCTCTCTCTCTCCTTATTTCTGTTCCTCCCTCATCTGCGTTACCATCCGTCCCCTTCAAACCTTTATGCATCTTTTAAAAACATGGTTAAAAATAAATACAACATACGCCCACAATAAAGTCTGTTTTCGTGTTAATGCTTCTGGTTTAACATATTAGTTGTACATAAACCGATTTGTTTAATAGTTTGCGCGTTTGACGAGGATCTTTGGAAATATCATAAAGCGTTTATGAGAATAGTGTATGACAGCCACTGTTTACAGTGACTCTTTGGGCATAATATACTAAACGTGTCTTTATGCAACACTGTTATTATAAGCTGGGTTACATTAGTAACCTGTCAAACTGTATTTGACAATTGAGCAGTTTTTGGTGGAGCAAACCAAACTTCTTGAATGCAGTTGTAGTGAAACATGTAAATATTTCTTGTGCCCATGGCCTGACCTGCTAAGTCCCATTAAATGAATGCCTTCATTCTAAACGGGGCTGCAAACAGAACAAAGCAAAAATAATTTGTTATACTTATATTTGTTATAAAGCAATGAACCGGATCGCCGGAGAGTCTAAACTGTGCCTGAAATAGATCCCAGTATTAGTAATCGAGGAACATGTTGAAAAGCAAGACACTGTTATTTTAGTTATCATTGTTTTAATAGGCCACGAGGAAAAATTTGTTAAGCGTTTAAAAAAAGTGTCAAACGATAATTGATAAAAGCAAAGAAACGTGAGAATTTAAATATATACTTTTGGTTATTTTGCATTCAACTTATTCTGCAATATTATTTCATTCATAATGCGATTTATTCAGCACCATGACAGTTTGCAATATTGCATATATCCAGTAACCTGTATGTGTGTGAATTACACTTAACTTATATTTCATAATGATCATTATTATTCTAACATCTTGCCCTAGAAAGTTTTAATGGTTGTAAAGTTTGAACAGAGTTTTGCTGGGGTCATTTCAGACTGAACGTCAGAGCCTGAGACGTGTTCCTTCAACTTTCCTTCTGAGACGCCGAAGACGACGCCAGCGAATCGATAACGAGGCAGAAATGAGACAAAGCCGCCGGTCTCTCCTCAAGGCATGAACATCTTCGAGCGACCCGTTTTTCTAAACTTTGGGCATTTCTTTGCGATCTTTCTCAGCGTGAGAAAACTGCCAGAAAGGGTAAAAATGTAACAAAGACGCACCTCTTAACTCTTTAGTAAGTTATGATCATTTTATTGTATTAATAACTATTGATAGTTTGCAGAACACAGTTTTAAGACACCGGATAAGATGCTGTCAAATGTTTTAGTATGTGTATAAGTTACAAATTTCATTGGCCTTGGAGGCTGAGCGAGCTGTACATAAAACACTTTTAAAACACTCGCTTTTGGGTTTATGTATATTTCTATAACATTTACGAGATAATTTCGGTAGATCATAACATGCACGGGTGCAAAATTATAGTTACGTTTTAGTACGTCATTTGTAAGCTCGTGGGCCTATTAAAACTGTAACGGAGTGAGTTTGATATTCCCATAGGAATTGAATTCCCTCGTGGACGAGCGCATTAGTTACTCGTTTAATGGGTGTATGACCCACAATGTAAAAAACGGATTAGACCCGTGAAACCTTCGTCCGGTTCTTTGCTCGCATGTGGATGGAAATCAGTTCGGTGGACTCGGATCTTTAAAGATCATTTGCATCCAAGCCAGCTGTTCGGTTTATTTCAGACCTGACCGATACAGTTAAAAGCACAAAGAAGGTATAGCAATATTTCATTACTTCGAGTAATCTAGAAGTAACATAATGATGATGATAATAATAATAATAATAATAATAATAATAATAAACACTATATAGCCCAATTCATTTCGTTGATTAGTCAGGCATTACCAAAAAATCACTTACATACTCACTTTGCATAAGCTTAATATATATAGCTGTCTAGTTTACTGTGTTAAACGTATTGCAGTAATTGAGAACATAAAATTAAACAAATATTATAATGTAATATTTTATATACAAATTCCTGTCTTGTTTTTACACATGCATTTTATAAGATTGCTTTCTATGACACTATAAACATTTTGTTCCACTCATTCGTAATATTGCAACTACTGAAATCTCCTGTAACATTTGTTAATACAACACAAACGGAAAATGTGGTAAAGGAAAAAAATACATGCAATGATCATAAATAAAGTTAAACATCTAATTTAGATTAGTTTTCACTTCTTAATTTCATCATGTCAGCTTGTATGACGCTTTTGAACTGTTTTTGGGTCGGATACGTTTTAATGGTTAATTTGCAAAATCTATTTCAGTCTAACTTAAAGAACCGACTAACGTTTCTCATCCCAAAGTTCAGTCCTTTCACACACTCTACGTGTCATTTGTGCGCACAAACACACCCACTGTGGCGCGCACGCACGCGCACGCGCTCACACACACAAACTCTCACTCACGCCCACGCGCTGACAGTCAAAGCTTGACAGTGGGGGAAATGCGGCGTTTTTTGCGCCGGAAAACGTGTAGTGGTGGATCTTCTGCGGAGAATATGAGCTGCTAAAGCAACTTCCTAGTTTGTGTTCCTAGTAGTGACATTATAGGCTGAATCTAACCGATTTTGCATAAACCCACAAATATCCACAAACATTTGCATTGGGGTGGAAGAGATTGCGTTCGTTCTGGACACGTTTGCAACAGTTTATCCTCCGGACTTCGCCAAGGGTGAAGATAAACTTGTTCAGAGGTGTGGATTTTATCTTTTTACAAAGAAAACCAAGACGGGAACCGCTTTTCAACAACCACTGGTGAGCGCATGACACCCTTTCCTGAATGTGAGATAATGCGAGTGAAGGAATTCGTTCCACTTCAGGGTTGCAAGCCACGAGTGAACTTCAGCGTCGGCGCTGTTAGATGGAGAGGCACGATAAGCGATGTTTTGGCAGGTCTCACCTTAGCTTCTCTGTTGTGGGTGATGTATTGTTAACACCGTAAACCCAACGGGGCAAAACGCTTCATAATTTAAGCGTTTAATGAACGTTAACGCGCGTGTGACTGGATAACATGAGCAGAAATATATTATTCTAACGAAATGTGCTACAAATACAACCTGGTCATAAATACCCATTTATGATATTTATATATCAGCAAAAACTACAAACTGATTAATTTACCCATTGATATTTATGTATTAACAGGCGTAAAACAAATTATAACAATTTATAATTTAGTATAAAACAAATATATACTGACCATTTCTTACGCAATACAATGTATGTAGTATATATCAGTGAACCATGTTTAAAACGAGAAACTCCTGCCAAATAATAAACTGTTATTACAATTTCATTTTAATAAACACTGGAAAGTTTAAACACAGCCTCACGTATAACTAACACACACACGCAACACAGAAAGTTGTATTAAATAAAATCATATAGCAATTGAATTTATATTGAATCCATATTAGATCAGTATATATTGTTTCAATAGGAGACAATTTCATATTTTTATTTTTTAATAAGACTATTTAATAAGACTAAGATTATTATTTTAAAAACAATACAATCAGAAATTGGATAAAAGGTAAAGTTGTAAATTCGTTGCAGTTAATAATCAAAGCAAATCCTATGATTCATTAATATGAATCCTGTTAAGTTCCTGTTATTTTTATAAAGTTATTGTGTTAAAAAAATTAAACTGTGAACTGAAATTATTCTTTTCCTCATATTTTCCTCGTTTAGTTTCATTAGTTATTGGACGTTGCCTTGCATTAGCAAGTAGCATTAATTTTACTCATAAACCTTCAGTGTAATATATTGCAAAATCTGACTATTGACAATTACCTTGCCAATAATACAAATATAATCAAAATTGGACTTAACAAATTTGTTAAAAAGTAATTCGAGCAACGCTGAAGTTACAGTATGACAGAAAACGTTTTACTTGGCCATTTCACGTGCTATTTTAATAACAGCAAATAATAGCTTGAATTATTACGAAACAAAAAGTTTCGTAATGATGCTGCAAAGTTATGTGGTTTGTTCCTGCATCTCCATACAGAAACACATGTACAAAGCAACACACACAAAACTGTCCAATATCTTACACCTTTCACTACAGGCACAGATGCGAGGCAGGTGATGTATGTGGAGGGTTAAAGCAAAGCGTTGCATTCGGGGAGAGAAAAACGGAGAGAGAAAACGGTTAACAGCAGGATTGCATGCAAATTTCCATCAGAAATTATCATAAGCAAACAGCCGAAGCCTGGGCTAATAAAGGCCCATCTGTGTTACTTCATATCCGGTTAGTATAGAGCTGCTATAATGAATTTTGTAATATCCAGCCGACAGACATCTCAATCAGGCACTAATCCCGTGATTTTACCACGGAATCACTCAACTTCCAGCGCTCAGTCGCTCTCTTTCTCCCGCACACACACGCGTTGTCTCCCGTTTGCGCCTGTTTTCCCCGTGCGTTTGGAGACGCGGGTCTTCATTAGCAGCGTCTGTATTGAGCGCTAAGGGATTTCTAAACAAATGATGAGAAATGTACACATCCCATTACAGAACGGAACGATCTAATATATAACAATGGATTTGAAATATACCATCATCGAGTGGCCCATCCGGTCAGTCGATGCGGTGACCTTTGCCACGCCAAACTAAAGTTTTCGTAAAAGTTTGCCCACAAATCTAATTATTTTTTACACGATATTAAAGTCTTACACCTTTGTCTTTTTTCCCCACAGGGAACCAACTTATAATCTATTAAATGGACTCCCACTGCCGCAAACTTGCGTCAACTTGTGCACAATTAGGTAAGAAGATTTTGGCGAATAACAAGCGCCCCTTCTTCTCAGGTCTCGAGGGTGTGTGTTTAATGTGTTTAGGTTGGTGTAAACGCTATTTTAGCTATTTTTGTCAGCAGATAGAGTTTTATTTGTATAAAACCTCGGATTAACCTAAATGAATCAGGTCATAGGCTGTATCGTAAACAAGCTGCTGTTTTAAGACAAGGTAGTAAAGTGTGAGCAAAACACCTTTGGTGTTTGACTTAGCGCTGGTTAAAGAGATGCAGTTAGACGTTTGTAGTCAAAGGTGGACATCTGCTGGTAGGACTTCAGCATACTTGAGAAACTGGGAGCGTCTCCAACTATTCACGGGGACTTTTCAAGGTTTATGACCTTTTAAAGGTTTATGACCTTTAAAATGTATCACATGTACCTCTAAAATCTGCGTAAACTTTCACGTTTACGATTGCAAATCAATGACAGAAACTGTAATTCAGCCCAACAGACATGGTGGGTTTAATGAGCAGAAACCCATCCTACGTTTATCCAGCGATTACAAATCAAATGTAGACGTAAAATCCACTTTTTTAACAAAACTGTACACAGCCAATATTAAAACCGACCGGCAGTCTGATACCTAATCCGTCCCTGTATCATCCGGCATCTCCATTAGGCTTAAAGCGCACTGACAACACATGGAAACAACACTGGTGGTATAAACAAACAGGTTTGCTTAGTCAGTTGTAAATGACAATAGGAAAGCGTTAGTATAGGTTTAAATGACAAACGAGCCTATGCATCTAGACTATGACTATAACGGAGATTTAGAGGAGAAAATGAGCACAAAAAAGCGCAAACTAAGAGAGCAAAGACACTCGAGTGTCTTTATTACCGACACGATGCGCGGTAATATATGCAGCGCTTGTTAGACAGACTCTGGGGAAAAGTAAATGTGTAATGAAAACCTCCTCGTGACGAGGAATAAACTAAAGGAACAATCTAATGTCCTCTTAATCCTATGGAAAAGGCTTTGCCGTCTCCTTTATATTGACTGGATTGGGAATGAATGGCTCTGTGGTGAGCTATGAAGATTTCTGACGGTCCAAAACAAATACTGAACAATCATTTCGTTCGCATCTATCGGTACCTTTAAAAAGAATAGGGCCATTTTTACGACGCCTGTTTGTTTGGTGTTTATTTAATAATTCTGCATTATAGACATTTTCTCGTCCATATACCGATTTAAGGGCAACTTTAGTCATTAATAAATTGTTTGTGTTATTCAGATGAAAAATCCGTCTGGAAGGAATTATAAAGGAGTTTTGGTCATGGTTGAGTATAATAATGTGAATCGTGTGATACGCATGTTCAGAAAAAATAAAACTAACTAGATAAGATTATACTATACTAGCTTTATTAAAGAAATTAATCTTTATGTCGAGTTACTTCATATCTAACAATACGTACGTGAAAAAGTACCAGTTTCTTGCAATTCAGGCTCGGTTTTAAACTGGTAGTGCCATTAAGTCGGAAAATGAAGTATTTTAATGCTTGTATAACTAAAAGTAGACGATCCAGATACAGCAGAGTTTGTTTCTAAAAGTTATTTATTAAGATAATCTAATTGAAACCCGAATTGTAAAAGAAAACCTAACATTTATCTTTAATCCGTTTTCTAAATATTCATAAAGGAATTTGTATAAAATGAAATGATTGCATTTTTGGCTGACGGAAACTACAACGGAGTGAAGTCATTACATTGCTCATAGTTTCTACCAAAAGTTATGACGAGGCGAGGATACACCTAAAGTGTTTTCACTCACAAAATTAAACAAGATACCTACAAAAGAAATAAAATTAGGCAGGCATGCATTGTACAGATATACTTTCAGCTACACATTGTCAATGTTAAAAGTAAATGATCACATATTCAATGGGAACGAGACGTTTGAATTATATTTTTTAATCCTGATATTAAAATGTCAGACGTGGAACTTCACAATACTGTCAATATAAATATGGCCTCTTATTATTTACATTAATATTATTAATATAGGGTGTTATTTTAGTTTGACACAAATCTGTGCTGGAGATAAAACGCTGTGTTATGATAAACACAACAAAAGTTTCACTTTTTTTGCTTTTCAGGCACTTTTGTGAAGGCAAATAATTGACTAGTACGAACCCTGCACCTCTCTTTACATGCCATTATGATAAAGAGAAAATATCTTATGCACAGTCTACGTTTAATAAGTTTTAGGGCTTTTTTTTAGTCGACTGGCCAAAAAAATCTGTCATGTAGAGTCTGATGTTCAGCCAGGTTGTGGGCGGGGTTTGTGTGACATCAGAGCGCTGTGATTGGCCGGCTGGGAGGACAGCTGAAATGAAGTGCGAGAACTGTAGTAGTGTGTGTGTGTGTGTGTGTGTGTGTGTGTGTGTGTGTGTGTGTGTGTGTATGCAAGTGGATATAATATCACATACCTGCGCCTGTCACTCTGGCTCTCCTCACTCTCGGATTTAATTCAAGACATCTTTTACTTTGAACTTAAAAAAAAAACCTTAAAGTTTCTCCAGCGATGGTTTAAGACGTTTGTGAGCGTTACATCGACAAAGCAAAACTGTAAGCAACCCTGGCAAGGCTTGCCGACATCTTCTGCACCGTCCTGGACACATTTATTATTATTTTCCGTCTAACACTTCGCGATCTTCGCTGAGGAGGTTGTTTGCGAAACGTGCGTAAATCGCTCGCGTTATCCATGACCTCTATGAAGGACCCGTTGAGTTTGGACCATCATCATCATCACGTTACCGGGAGTAAACACGCGCCGCTTACGATGGCCTCTAGTCTGCAGCCGCTCCAGCGGTCTGTCGACTCGAAACACAGACTGGAGGTACATACAGTATCAGACACCTCCAGTCCAGAGTCCATAGGTAAGCCCTGGGTTTGTGAATAGACGCTTAACTGAAGATTTCTGGACAGGGTAACTAAGGGTTTTGGCTTTATAATTATTTTTAGAGGCAGTAGACTTATGATGATAAGTTACTCGATGGAAAACCAGGATAAGTTACAGTCCGTCGTATGCAAATATAAAACACCAAACCTGCAGTTAGGTGGTTTATTCAGGGCTCTATTGAAATAGGCTATAAGTCATGCTCTTTGACAGGCCTTTATTTACTGTATTGTTGTGTCTAAGATATTTTCTTCACACAAATGTTTACATGGCGACAATGCAAATATTCCAGATCAGTGACGTGTTTGGCATTATATAAATTTTAGTTTCAATTTAGAGAAAATCGCACTAAATTTTTATTTCATTCCCTCATCGTATTTTTATTTCACCATTGCCAGAAAGTGTTAAACACTGACGGCACTTTTTTGAGCTCTTTATTGCACATATTTTATTATATCATTATTTTGTTTTAAGTCTCACGTTTATATGAATGTAACTATTATTTTTCTGCTCGCATGGATACACACGATGGTCCAAAACTTCTACAAGCCTGAAGCTAAAATTATTTCCTCTGTAATAAAATAAATGATTTAAATACTTTCTACTTCCCGTTGCAGAGAAAGATAAAGGACAGAGTAAAAATGAAGAGTCGGGCGATGACCCGTCGAAAAAGAAGAGACAGAGGCGGCAACGAACCCATTTTACCAGCCAACAGCTCCAGGAACTGGAGGCCACATTTCAGCGGAACCGGTACCCGGACATGTCCACGAGAGAGGAGATCGCCGTTTGGACGAATTTAACGGAGGCCAGAGTCAGAGTAAGTCTGAGCATTAAGGTTTATTTATGAACGTTGATAAAACATTTAAATAATTTTAATGCAAGTATTAATTTGTTTTGCAATAACTTGTGACCTTTATATACGATGATATCATTTTGTATTTAGATACACATGTGAATAATTTTAGCTGTGGCTATAATAGGCCTATTTGCCTCCTTTAAAAATATTTTTGGGAATTACATTTACAAAAGTTTAATTTTAGACTGAAGGCTACGTGCTATTATTACGTGATTATTATTTATTATTATTATTATTATTATTATGTGATGTTAAAATAAACTATACTCTGATTGTTTTTTATTTAAACCTTTTAAGAGACCATTTAAATTTGTCACAGTTTGGTGAGGGTTATTATGGGTTATTATTATGGGTTATTATGGGTTATTATTATGAGTTATTATTAAAATTGTTTGTTAGCAACACAAACGACACCGTACCGATGACAGACCCTAATGGAAAGAGGTGTAAATCTTGTATTTTGCGGCTGTCATTCTGGTGTTATGTCCATATAGTTAATGTGTCGCCGCCTGGTTGGGGGATACACATGTGGACCGCTATACGACTGGGTGTGTATTGGGATTGTAGTGGAATCAGTCAGGATTTTGGGTTCCTGATAAAAGGAACTAAATCAGGGAACTAAACAGACTCTCACACTGTCACCAAAACCATTTATCCACCAAACCATTCCGACCAGCACCTCTTATTGTTAATACAACGTATCATTTATTTATGTATCGCTTCTAATTTAGTTAAGAGAGTTATTTATAAGTATTAACTATATGTTATATTTAACTCTTTCTATATTTGTTTCAGGTTTGGTTCAAGAACCGACGGGCAAAGTGGAGAAAAAGGGAGCGGAACCAACAAGCAGAGCTGTGTAAAAATGGTTTCGGACCGCAATTTAATGGACTTATGCAGCCCTACGACGACATGTATCCCAGCTATACGTACAACAACTGGGCTGCCAAGGGGCTCACATCGGCCTCCCTGTCTACCAAAAGTTTCCCTTTTTTTAATTCCATGAACGTCAATCCGCTGTCGTCCCAAGCCATGTTCTCCCCGCCTAACTCCATATCTTCAATGAGCATGTCCTCCAGTATGGTTCCGTCTGCTGTCACCGGCGTGCCCGGATCAAGCTTAAACACCCTCAATAACTTGAACAACCTCAGCAACCCCTCTCTAAATTCTGGAGTTCCTACGCCGGCGTGTCCTTACGCCCCACCGACACCTCCGTATGTTTACCGGGACACTTGTAATTCCAGTCTGGCCAGTCTGAGACTGAAAGCGAAGCAGCACTCCAGTTTTGGATACGCCAGTGTCCAGAACCCGGCCTCCAATCTCAGCGCTTGCCAGTACGCGGTGGATAGACCGGTGTAAAGACGACTGTTTAGTTTACACTACCGAATCCCAGGAGGGGGAAACTACATTTTTGGGGCACTACAAGGGCACTACAAGATTTAACCACTGAAACACGTCAAATCCTGTGAAGGAAGCAATTACACCGTTTCTAATAAGAATTGTGCTTTACACTAGCAAGTGAACACTAGTAAGTGAACACTAGAGAGTGTAAACCGCAGGATACTATTTACAAAGCACATTTATTTTCAATTGACTGAACTGTTGTATATATGCCAAATATATCTTAATATCATCTCCAAATTGTAGAGGCTCTCTGGAGCATTTTCCAAAATATCAGTTTAACACAGCATGTGGAGAAACGGGAATCACGTTTGGCTTGCGAACAAGGGAATGTACATATTAAACGCACCGGTCGTGTGTGATATTATAAATTTATTATTAAATGTCTGTGTGAATATAGGTTTAGAATAGCAACCCTGGGTAATAATGCGCAAATGTCTCTGCGAAATGATCTTGGTTTTACTCTGTGTATACTATTTGGTACGAATTTTTGTTTTGTTTTTCAACATCCCAAAAATAAACTATTGTGTTTTATTTAATGGAAGTAAATATATTGCTCTAAAACTATTCAAAACGCTTTCCTGACTATTATTGCATGTGTGTTGGTTTGTGGTTGAAGTATTTTTGAAGTGTTTATATAGAGAGACGAACAAAGGGTCTCTAATACACATAAGAAGTCCGGTGAGGAGGGCAAGACGTCCCAAGCAGATTAAGAGTCGAATATACAAGACTGACTGAGACTGGCCCTCCAGCAGGACCGGACCACACACTAACACTAACCCATCTGCCAGCCGAACTCGTTTTGGACAAATACAATATGAAGTGATAAATGACGGCCCAGTATTACTATAAACCCAACACCAAGAGATTAGATCGTGTGTAAAATTAGACTCATAAAGAACTAGTGAATTATGGGCTACTTCTAATGTTATAAAGAGCAGCATTAAATCAGTATTAAATCAGTATTAAATCAGTCCCCCGAAAATGCTTCACAATAAATAAACAGTGTGAGAGATGAGGAGAAAATAACGTGGCACACTAAAATAATATCCTTGCTGTTATAAAATGATCATTTTAATGAATGTCATTGTAACACTTATACTAGGTCTCGACACACAGATATACAGTGTGTCGTATATATACAGATATATTGTGTACAGCGGATATAGTCGTTTAATTTATACAAGGGAAATCAGAAAGTCAGGTATGCAGCGGAGACAGAGGTGTGTATCTGTGAAAGTCATGTCACAGCGCGCACAGAACAAGATGAAAACACGCATTTGGTCGTGTCAGACTGCAAAGGTTTCAACACGACAGACATGCTGTGTAATGCTGGCCGAATGCATTCATATAGTGATGACTAACGAGAGACACAAGCGTGCAGAAACTGTAACATGCATTACTGTTCATATTTCAAGCATGTTCTTTGATAACCTGCAAAACATCTGGACAATTGAAGTGTCGACAGATTCTCATCTCTTTTTAGGTGTAGACTCTCGGTTAAGAGCTCCCAAACTAACCAGGCCTAAATTATTCATTCCCAGTAACATCACGGTCTAGGATCCCAATACACATCTCAATAAACACCAGGAGCTGGGGGCTCACGGGAGCAATACTCGACAGCTTCACACGAACCTTCAGTCGACCTAAATACAGCCGGGAAAGCTTGTCCCTCTATTGTTAAGGCTGCGTGAAAGGTAAGGCATTTTAACGCACATTATCTGCGCAAAACCAAAAACATGTCCTTGCATGACTAGGAGAAGCGCCAGAAGTTTGCATTCACTGTAACTCGAGTTGTCAAACTGTTGTCTTGTGTTCTTGTTTAGATCATGTGTGGCACCTTCCTCTGTCGTTACTGTATACTGGCCTCTGCCAAAAAGTATTTAGTAGTTGTGTTGTATTGTATTGTATAAATGTGCTGTTACGGAGCCAATATTCTGCCTATTGCCGCTAATAAAAATGGTTAAAACAATATTTTTAACAGCATGTTTTAAAAAAAATAACAGCATTAACAAACAAGGTGTAAAACTTCTGGATTAGTCAAGTACTTACAATTAAACTAACAACTAACAGCTGAATATGTGAATTATACTAACAAGTAAATACTTAATATAACAGAATTATTTTTCTCTGCTGACTGTAAGTCGTTTTGCATATATGATGGCCCATATGTATACAGCAAAGATAAAAACAGCAAAGAATCAGGTACATTTCAGCATCAATTGTTGCCAATATGATTAAAATATCCAACTATTGATTTGCATCTTGCCCAATAGTCACTGGAACACAACTGGTTTGCCTTTGTTGAGGTTTCTGTTCAAATGGTTTATTTATTGATGCACTGGACATCTATGTTATGTTTCCAGTCCAACTCCGCAAAAGCACATATTGTCCAATCACATGAAAGACATTGAAGCACGAGGTCGCGCAGTGATGACCTATAGAGCTTACCAGATCTTCACGAAAAATAACACTGTGTCTGACCTGCATCACGTGGTAATATAGAAAATGGGGGAATGTTTTCCATGTTTATGGCCAATTAATACAATTTTGACTTGACTAGTTTGCCTACATCTCATTTTCATGCCAGTAATCAGTTTAGCACAACTTTAGACAGTTTCTAACCTTTTCCAAACAAGAAGAATTCTCCTATCCTGAAGATTATTATTCCCGTATTTGGCCATTTTGAGATTTTAATTGTCATGGTATCCAAGGTGTAACCCAACATCTTAAAGTCTACTGACAACTTGTGTCATAAGAACCAACAATCAATTTAATGAATAATTTGACAAAATAAATAACACAGTTTTCTAGTTCATTCTGTACAAAATTAAAACCATTTTTTACAACATTTAATCTGTAAACCACTGATCTGTAGCTACTCTCTGTCTTCTTCTGTTTATATAAAGGTTCTAATCATTTAATTGTACAGATCAATGAAATTGAACCATTTAGTGAATTTGGAAAAGTGGACACAGGTTAGCGACTATCTCACTAAAAGCAGATTGATTGATTGTGTGGATGTTTTCAGTCACTTGTGAAGGGTGGACTGACTAACCTGCAGGTTTTCTGAAGAGTGAGCAAACATCAACAGGGTGAGCTTGAATGACTGAGAAAAAATGCATCAGCGGATTATGGGTGTGGAGGTGTGTATGGAAAACCTCACATGTCAGTGCCTGGAGTTAAGATCAGACCATTGTGTGAAAAGTAAACTTGTTTCTATGCTTTCTAAACTGTATCTATACCCTCCTCTTGCTTACGTATCTGCGCTTTGTGCGCATGTCTGTTCGTTTGCATTTGGAAAACTCAGTGGCGTTACGCTATTATGTACAGCTACAGTTTCTTTTGACATGCTTGTGGGTCAAAGTGTGTGTGTGCGTTTTACTCAGGATGTGCCAGAGCTTGTGTGTATTCGTGTAAATACCCCATCCCTTGACATGCTTGACTGTTCTTTTGTGTATTGGGGTGTGTGTGTATGTGTGTGTGTGTCTGACAGGGCCTTTGATGAGAGGAGTGTAAGGCTAGGATAGCTTCTCTGGCCGCAGGCGTGCGCAAGTGTGGGAGCGTGTGAACGAGAGCTGGAGCAAACCTCCATGACTCAGACGTTTGCTGCTTTCTCAACTTATATCAAAATGAAACAAATGCGTTCACCCTAAAAATCGGACATAAATTCCACACAAACGTCTTATGATGAAATCCGTACCACTGCACGGATGTGTGCGGACTCAACACAGATACTATCAGTGAAGATTCTCTGCTTTCTCTACATCGCGCTTGTGGCATCACTGATGATGTAATGCAATGTACAAATATAGCCCACCAGCTGTCCAGACTAAAAGCAGATTTAAAATTTGGATGCAGAAGGATGTGTAATATTTTCCCAAAATAGCAGCAGTAATTACACTGGATATAAAAAATACTGTCAGGACATTATTTGATCCAAAGCATTACAAGTGCTTGCAAATTTGTAGCATATACATACAAAACAAGAGGAGAGCATGTCTATAATCATGATGGCACGTTTATAAACTGACTTAATACATGCCCATGTATGTGGTGCATTAAAAAATGTAATCTTTAACAACTTAAGACAGGTTACACATGACGCACATAGAAAATCTGTTGCTAAAAGTGAATACCCCCGGCTATTCCCATCAACACTGCAAAGGGAACTTGTCATAGCTAGTACACACCCTTAAACAGAACAGAATCTACATATTTAGTTCTACATATTCCTGAAATAAACTCTCTGTTCTCTTTTGCCCTGCGGACCATGTGTTTAGTATGCAAAGTTTTTAACAGCAACTGCACTTCATCTCGTAGTCGCAACTGTGAATTATGTATTAGTGTTTGAAGAATGATGGGAAAAAAAGAAGTGAATGAAAGACAACATTGTCACGCTCTCTCCAAACAATAGTGTTCACAGTAACAGGAAACTCCAGCTCTTGTCCTCATTACCATTCAAAACATTCACCATCATTTATTTCCTAAGTGTCAACACAAGCCAGGAACAAAACAACTGTAACAACTGTAACTACACAAATGACTTACAAACCGCTGTCTGCGTCAGGATATATTACTTTGCGGTAAACAAATCTTACTTGCACAACTTTCATTCGAATGGAAAGTAAAGTGAATAGTTTATATTCCGGACATTTTGTAGTTTGAAAGTTGTACAATAACTCAATTTTAATAAGAAACAGTCTGTTTGGGAGTTTTAACAACCATCTTTCTCATTACACCCCACAGTTTGTGTTTTCAAGTCCTGCTGAGCTGCACGAACACTGTGTGGATGTAACTGCAGGATAGACATGAAGCCAAAGGTTGACGAGTGTCAATAATGGCTTTAGAAGTTACACCGGCTTGTCAACTTACTTTCCAGTTCTCACTGCGGCAGGTGCAGTTATGCTTTTGCTTTGACATGCCACCCAACAGGTTTGAATTACTGTATTTCTTACTGTACTGCGTTTAAAATGAGTAAATAGTAACATAGTCGAACGCACAATAACGCATGAAGGTGTTTCTGAAGGTGTTATTCACCTTGTTATCCAACAGGGGTCACTAAAACAAATTAGCAGTAGATATTTATAATGCAACCACGTTATAACACACAAGTCTATCACTATATGTTAAACACAAAGTTAATATATAATGCCATTCTTTGCAACCTTAACCTATAGCTGAGCCTTAGAATGGCATAATAAATGTCATACCCAATTGCAAAAACGTTTCAAAGGGTAAAGATCATGCATTTATAAGAGGAAAGTCAAAACGTTAATAAGATTTGTAATATAAGGGCAGTATATATTTTTAAAAGTTGTAAGCGTTGGTTAAAATGTTATTATTGCTGTGCAAACGAAAGTATTTATGAAACTGTTGTTTCAGTACATGACCACTAGATGGACTATTGGTGCACTAGGTGACTATTAAGTCTCTTACACTGCAATATAAATATTATTTCTAAGGTCTCCCCATTAACATTCGGTGACTGTGCTAAAGTGAATGTTATTCATAATGAAAATGAAAAAGTAAACTTCAGTCATTCAATATGTGCATTATAGTAAAATAAATCCATAACTTTATATTACAAACCCTGGACTGACAATTTGTGTAATCATCATATTTGTTCTATAATTCGATCTCTCTGCAAATATTGTACTAAACGTGTCTGTTAAATAAACAAGTAACCTTTAATCTGTACAGCAGATCGCAGGTGAACACAAACCACCATCAAACAGCTTTGGCTCAATATCAAACAAAATCTTATTTTAACAAGCAACTTGATCTGACATGTTTTGAGGATAGCGAATGAGAATTGCACTTAGTGACCCAAAAGCATCTGTGAAAGAACTTTTCTAGTTATTAAACTCTGTTTTTGTCAACATCGTGTATAAATGGAGAGACACTGGTGGCATTCCTGGGTTAATTTAGAGCCGTTTACCATTTACATTATTGGTTAAAAAGATGGCCTTGATTATTTGCATGCGTGTGATACATCACCACACCAAATGTTATCACCATGCTTTTCGTTTATGACATCCTCCATGTTTATACCTCTTATTCTTCTTCATTCTGAATGGGAACCAAAAACTAATCATATCCGGTATTAAATGTGAAAATACGTTACTGACTAACATCCTCTCTGGTGTGTGACTCATTCTCTTTCCGACACACCTCTGACTTTCCTAACAGAAGAAATTCTGCATAAAGAAATTCAGTTTACTTTTATCATAACTACTGTATAGTCCAACTACTGTCCCTTTAAGCGGAAATAAACTCAGTGGTTGGTGCTCCTTAGAGAAGCCTTGATAAAATGAATGAATGCCTTTGCCTCTAAGACTACAGAACATTATTTCACATGGGGCGATTATGAAACCACAGAGGCTATGACATCAGAGATATGGGACCTGTATACTTTGTTTTGGTGCCCATGAGACGATACAGAGCCAGAACAAGGATAGCCAAAAATGCATTTATTACATTACAGTGGATCTCACAGATTTCAAACCCACGTTACCGTCCAGGTGTGTAATAACGCCCCTGTGCATCACAAAACCAGTATTAACATGTACTGGCACTAAACAAAACAGACCGATAATTGGGCTTCTGGCAACAAAATCAAACAACAAACATCTGTCAACATCATATACTGTTTTGTAACCACCTGAAACCAGACAGGACAAAGGTGAGATTACATGCAACACAGATCAGCCATTAGAACAAACTTCACGGCATATAGAAAGTGCTGATAATTCTGATGACGTAAAAAACCTGTAACAGGAAACGGAATTGCTGGCAACAATTTAATATATAAATAAACAACACAAACACAAAAACACACCGTCTACCATGCAATCATTCAGTAAACTACATGTAACTTATACAACAATGTGCAGGACAATGTGTGTAATGCTGGTGTATTGTAACAGCAACAGCGTGTTTGTATACGTGTGTGAATACAAACGTTTGCATGTGTGATGTATGTTGAGCAGAATAAGTGGTATGTTTGACTAACACATGGCCTTGAGGAACCGGCTGTGTGTAAATGGCAATGATGCTGTCTTACATTACATATGTGATGCCTAGTCCACTAAAAGTATTGTCAGTGGAGTCTGCATAACCATCCCTTTTTTCATATTTAAAGATGGTACTCTCACAATATTGACAAATGTACGTGAAAATGTACAGTATATAAATCTATGCCAAAGGTCAGCGCAGTTTAGAAAGACGACAGCACAGGAGAAGCATCAGTTTGCGGCATTAGGACCTGGCGCTCCTCTTCCTCGGAAGAAGAGGAGGGCGTATGCCGGCGCGGGCTGAAAGTCATATAGGCTGATATTCCAGCAAAGCTTAACGAGAGCTCTGGTGGTATGAGCGATGCGAGAGCAAGGCTGGAGCTGAGCCTGCCAGAAATAAGACAGATAAGCCGTTAACTGAGCTCATTTAGTCGAGAAAGCAAACCTAGCGTTCCTTCAATACGCGTTTAGAGGAAGCCATCGGAAATCATGTCGGTCCTTGCGTTGCACGAGTACGAATTCGAGAGGCAGTTCAATGAGGAGGAAGCCATTCGATGGATGCAAGAGAACTGGTACAGTAGAGCTCTGTTGCATGATGGAAAGCCGCATTTTAAAGCCTTTGCATCACCAAACAGCTTTTTATAATGCATATGCGATATATAATGCCATAGTTTATAGTGCTGTAGTGTACAGTCGTGCTTTGCAGAGGCTGGGGAGCGTATTACACAATCTCACCATGCGTTAGCGAAAATCTGTGTGTTATTCGTCAGGGACTTTTGAAAGAAAAGTGCCATGATGCATCTGTAATGCGTTTCCCCCCTGTGACGAATAATGTGCCATTAATGTGGTTTAGGCATTGCGTTTTACTGAATATTTAAAACGATCTGCATGCAACAGATCTATAATATAAATAGAATGCATGCAATGTGACTGTTTTGAGTAAATCTTGTGTTTTGTAGCCCAGCCCCTTACAGTGTTGGGCTTATAAAATGAAACCTGGGCATAAGGGCTATTAGGTTCGCATCACCTAATGATAACTATGGGCTCATATACGAGCTTTATTGCATGCATTTTAAAGATTTATAAGCGTAATGTCTTATTCGCCACAGAGAAACACACACGACACTTGGTGACGTCTTCATGCATCAATGTAACGCCTTTGTAATGTTGTGGTTTAAGATTTATAGCGGCTGACCAATGAGAGACGTCTGTTTATGTCTGCTGACACGATTTGACCAATCACGTTGCAGTGTTGGTGTGCCGACTTCACACCGTTGCTTGCATCGCATTCATCATCGTTTCCTCCTGTGATGATGTCTGGCAATGTTATGGAAATGCCATATGCTTTCTGTTTCATTTTCTGTATGAGAAAAAGTTATGTTTAGATGCTAGCTTATAACAAAATACAACATTTGTAGAAATCTAACACTAAAATACACATTTAAAACATAAGACACATAAACACCCACCTTGGCATCTTACACCTGACAATTAATAAAATCATAAATCATTGAATACAATTCAACACCGGCCCATAAAATCATCCTCCCCTCCAGGTATTTACTTAACATACAGCTGTTATAACGTCTGTGGGTCACGGCCGTTTCTAGTAGTCATGTTAACCCTTCACAATACTGACCATCAGCTGAGATCTGCGGTGGGTCTGTGTTACAGTTTAATTTAAAAGATATCAACTCACAAGTATCTGTTTACTGAATTGCGTAGATAAATGCAACTACGGCTGTATTTATACTGTAGGGAAAATCAGATTTTAGACTGACAAGTTGTATGCATGCAGTAAAGATGTTTTTTCCATTCAAAATGTGACTTTTGTTAGCAAATGTGCTTTTGTTAGCACAGCCACATCAGTTATTGCAGTACAAAGTATTCAGAAGGTTACTGGCAGGAACACGTCATTCTCAGAACTTTGGAAGACAGTTTTTTGTTGCAACACCTGATTTAACAACCAGTCAACAAACAAATGATGAAAGAACACATCAAATCGGCTCTGGCCTTGCCTGTTGAGAGGCATTATATAAAAAAACACCTCAGAAAGTGGATTTCATTCATCAAAGTTGTACATAACACTGTAATGAGGACACAACGTCTTTATATTGCCGTAATGTTGCTGTAGCATTTATCACAACAGAAAGATCTAGTAGAAATCACAAGTAGAAAAATCTACTTAGCTGCATAGGAGTGGCAATAAAAATATTATTTTCTAAAATAACTTGAAGTTTGATTTTCTAAAATATCTTTGAAGTGATCAGAAGCTGAATTACCGTGATTTACAGTTTATATTATATAGATGAGGTGCCGCAGATTATGTTTAGCATTGAAACATAGGTGCTGCAAAATAAAGCTAGATCTGAGCATGTCCAGAAAGGTACAAATTGGGCCAAAGGGCGTTTATTTCCAATCTAGTTGCAGAAATTTGGCTTGATGCTAAGAACCAAAGCCAAAGACTCATTATCATACGGCTCTGTTGTAGTTCACCTTGCGATACGGTGACAAAGGTCAGCAAGTCGTGTGATTGGATGAAAAGGGCTAAATTCCAATTGGCTGTACCGTTGTGAGGCTGTAGACCAGCTGGGATATTTACTCTGTGTAATTGCCACATTTGCATTTAAGGAAAACAAATATAGTGAATCGTGCTTGAAAAGCATTTATCTGAAATTTGCCCTATTTTTCAATAGCAACAGTAGCGACTTCTGAGACATGTCTGTTTTGTAGGAATAAATATTTGAATAGTACTACATTCTGCCCTGTGCTGAGCGACTGAAACACCACAGGGACCCTGTAGACTTCCTGAATATCAGGTCAACAGAATGTCAGCTTTGATTAACAATGCGTGCATTATTTATACCACACAAGTACATGTGCTTCAACACGGACCACATATAACACATCTGAACCTAGTTTAATGAAGCCAAGCTTGTTAATTATATTATCTGCAATGTTTGAAACTGACCTTTCAAGTACAAAAAAAGTCCCTTTGCACATTAACATCACATTACATAGAACTTGAATATTTAGACAGCACTAATAAAAATGCCACTGTGAACTAAATGCTGTTAGTGGGCCATTAGTTTGTAATGCATTTAAAATTCTCATTGTCAAATCACAATAAATTCTCTACTTTAAAGGCTTTAAAGTATGTTTTACTCAGTACAGGACAGACAGCTTGTGCAATGTTGTGCCACGTTGAGTGTTAGTCTGGGTTAACCGGAGAGAATTAGCCACAGGTTGTGTAGGTAACCGCAGGTCATTCTGTAATCTGCATGTATTTTTATCTTCTATCCTTACTCTCTCTCATGGTAAGATAGCGTGTCTCTTAAACAAGACACCAGCAGACAGGAGCCACAGAGAAACATGACAGTACACGGTATTCTTCCATTGCCTGCAAGACTTACATAATAGGTGAACTACTCTTAATACATAAACCCTGTAATGAGGTTTGCTGGCACCTTCAGACTGATCTCCCGTTCACAAAATGCTACCAACCACAATTCTGTCACTGTAATACATCACAGAGTGACGTATTACTAAATGCATTTCAAAGTGTGACCTCTAAAAGAGCAGTCACTCTGATTCTGTTTTCAGTAACCCCAAAGAAGAGATTGCATGTGATCTTTGGAGACTGAAGCGGAGAAAAACTGGTACCGCTGGCTAAAGCCTCCTTCACAGTGTCACAAACCGTTACATCAGCTCCGGGTCTGGTTAGCCTTAGCTGCGTCTTTACGCACAGATCTTAAAAATAACAACGGATATCCTCGAGCGTTTCCTTGAGGATTACTGACACAAGAACATGAATCAGTATTTCAGTTTCATTAGAGCTATATTTTATAGTTAATCTATGTAGAATAAGACCAGGACCAAAACCTGACAGATTTGCATTGGTTTTAAACTGTCAGAAAATCACTTCAGGCAAATTTTTGCTTGTACTTTGCAGTTTTAACACGCTGCACCTTCCTATCATTTTGCTGCACTTGGTTAAAAAAAAAAAATCACTGAACCTAGCAGAAGCGATTCTGCTATCGTCATTAGTCTTAAACCACTATTAAACTGCAGGTCTGGTTTATTTCGCTGCTTTAAATTACTCTGGAGACACTTCTAGCGCACAGATGTAGCTTCATCATTAATCACTGTCCAGCACAGGTTTGACGCACCAAGCTGAAAAAATGAGAGTGTAGACAAAAAAAAATGCATATCAAAGACTTGATGGTCTTGCAATTCAAAGACCTACTTATAGTTTATGATGCAAGACCTGAATCACTTTGGTTGTTAAAGGATGTTTGTTATCTAGAACAACTGTATTCTAGAACATTCTGGCTGCGCTATACAAAGGCTTTTGAAGCTCTGCTTTTTTGACATGGTAACAAGACAGCAAGGCCTGATGGGAAACTTCTGGTGCATTTTGATTGGGTGGTCAGTACCGGAGGCGGGGCTTTGTGGCATGTGATTAAACTGTATTCTCACTGGAGCGTCTAGACACACAGAATGAGATAACACCAATTTACTGGGCTTGCAGGATATCTGAAGTCCTTAAAAATGAAAGTAATATTGTTTAGTACCTCAGAATAGCATAGCTTAGTAACTCATCTGAATTCTCTTTTTTGTGCCATCTATCATTCAAATTCTTGTGGAAAACATTAGTGTGCAAGCAGATGTTTGAAACAGATGACGCTCAACAACATCATTAAAGACATTTTCCCGACTACAAGCTATCAGTTAGCTGCCACCGCAGAGACACTGTCTCAGTGAGAACTCTGTCTGCATATTTTACCCCACACGGCGGGTTCAGTCTTCCAACAAAACTGATAAATCGGTCCTATAAAATACATGCATGCTGCTGCAGCCCCCCTTTGTACACAACGAACAATGCAATGACAAGTCAAGGTTGGAGGGGGCCGTATGCTCAGATCGGACCGGCTGTTCTGAGTGGAGAGAGGTCAGTGTTCCTCACATCCAGTGGGCAGAGGAATAAAACGCTGATCCATTCTTCACACGATCCCTGCGGAGGTCATGCATAAATAACCGGCGCTGACACTTAGACACTGTTGAGTTAATTAATTCTACGGAGACATCAAGTCAAAATAAACAGTGACTCTACCAACACAAACTGTAATCAGAGCCTCACGCAGCCTCTGCGACACCTATTCCACCGAATTTACATGTTCTTGGAAAGGGAATTAAGCAAACGCATCATTCAGGACATGGTACTGGCAGGGAGGGATGTGCCCCAGTTTCGGATCTTAATGCCAGATGAATTTTGGTCTGGCAAAGCTCCCGTCTGGATGATTTCTGGTTGTCATTAAAACAATGCAAAAATGAAAACGGAAATAGGTTAAAGTAGATGATAAGCTTACAAGAACCCCGGTGCCAAACTGAGATAAATAATTAAAACTGATTCTGGTCTGACTGACAGCAACAGCCCTGCAGGGCTCACATGCAGCTACCTGTTTTAGCATGGCATTAACAGATCTGACACATTTACGTTCACTTAAAGCATAACAGACTGCGCATTCATCCCTGTGGTCTAACAGCAACTGACAGACCTGTCACTGATAGTTGTGTCATTAATATTAATCAAACCATCTTTTACATTTTATTTCTTTTGCATGTTATACGAATACTTTGGATTGCTGTAAAACAAACTTCAGTCAACAAACAAAACTTCAGTCACTTCGGTCTCACAGTAAACTAAGGATATTAAATTTACAATGTTCTATAGAAGCAGCGGACGGGAGTTAAAGAAACAAATTTAACACAAATCAGATTTAGTGGGATAAAAATGCTCTAAAAATTAAATTAGACACACTGTGGATGTTTCCAGCTATGAGATAAATGCGTTTCAACCCTGCCAGATAGTATAAGATCTTAAAAGCAACGCAAGCTGTCAGAATAAAGCCCAATAAGCCGTTTGTGATGAAAAGTTCCAACAACAGTTAATTTCATTTCATTCTGGCAACAGAGAAGGGACGAGAATTGGGCCTTAAGAGATACAATGACATATTTATGTAACGTCTGATGCGTTTGGACAGCAGCACTTTAAGCAGAAACGTGTTAAGCCAAATAGATTATATTCTGAGGTCAGGATTTAATATAATAAAGAAAACATCAAACTCTACTTGTTTTCCACAAAGCACACAATATAGACAAATATGTGAAATGTATTTAAACGATTTTGGGCACAGGGCATGAGGGCATCATTCAAAAATGAGCCAGACATTAGCAAGACTCATCAATCCATCACTGAACTCACTTACATGTAACCGTACAGTTCATAGACGTTTATTTAATTAAGACATCATTATAACCCTGAAGCCCGCAGCTTTAAATACGAATCTGATTCATTTATATAACCATAATTAAAGACTAAAAATACGGTATGAGCAGATGGTCTTGTTAAAGGTTGTCGCAACAGATGCAAGATTTCCTTCGACAGCATTAATTATATTTTTCACCGTCTCTGCCCGCAGGAAGAAGTCGTTCCTCTTCTCTGCTCTCTACGCTGCGTTTATTCTCGGCGGCCGGCATGTAATGAAACAACGGGAGAAGTTTGAGTTGAGGAAACCGCTGGTTCTGTGGTCTTTAACGCTCGCAGTCTTCAGGTAATTGTAACTTCAGTTACATCTTACAATTTAAACTATCTGAGGGGGTTTATTGGATACTAAACTTCTGTCCCAACAGACCTGTTAAATACACTTAAATTCAGCAAAACATTAGTAATTCATGATAAATTAAATATTATACCACAGCAAACACACCAGGCAGTACGAGATAAACGCAACACAAGCTGTAATGACCCAAAACGTTCTAATTTAACTATAAAACGTTATCATTTAAAACTGGTTCTTCACACGGTTTCTCTTTTGTTCTGCTTTATCTCTTTCTGTTAGTATATTTGGTGCCGTCAGAACCGGAGGATACATGGTGTACATATTGATGACCAAAGGCCTAAAGCAGTCAGTATGTGATCAGAGCTTCTACAATGGACCAGTCAGCAAGTTCTGGGCCTACGCGTTTGTTCTCAGCAAGGCACCTGAACTGGGTAAGATTATGTGATATCCAAGGTCAAGTTTCATGGGATACGATTCAGTTGAGCGTTTTTGTCTGTGCATTAAAGCCTAATGAATACCACCAACCACAAGACATAATGTAATATTGCAAATTCTTAACCTTACTAAAAATAACACTATTTTTATCACTGTTTTGTGTTAAATATTTTCTGCCTCTACAATCTACTCTGCCACAGCAACAAAGCTAAGAAGTCCAATGTTTTTCTGCATGAGTGTAACTGGTCATGAAAGTGTAACTGAATTTATTGTAAGTTTGGACCTTGCAGCGTAACTCCAGTCTAGAGCAGTGGTTCTGTTTCCGCCTGCCTGGGCCCATTGTGTTTGCTGTGTTCTGACACTTATTGGGCCACCAGCCCGTTTGTAAAGAAAAGACAGTATAAAGACAATAAGTGTGTTGACTCACAGTGCCCTGTCAGTGATATACAGTAGGGGACACGCCAACACACACAGACCTTTGACCAGCTGAAAACACACTTTTAAAACTTAAAAGGTGATTTGGCAGTAAATGCATATACAAGCAAAGGGAGACAAAGGTTGCTCAATTAAAAAGCATTTAGCCAAATTTACAATGTCAGCTATGAACTGAAATTACGTTAAATACAATGTTAATAAAATTGCTTTAGGCGAACGCACCCAAAACAACATCACATAATAATGACCTAATATGACATGCACTTAACTTTAAAAGCCCTAATTGTTAGTTGACATCTATATTTGCATTCAATGGTAGTTATTTACACAAGGTGTTTATAAAAGCCTCAATATACGCTTTATCTGCTGATTAAGTTCAACTTTCCTCTGGTTAGATACAGAAGACGTTGAAGATATAATGAAGGGTTTAATCTCTATACCTCACAGTAGCCACAACTTTACACTTTCACCACGTTCAAGAAAATATAAACAATTGATGAGTAGATAAAATCTATTCATGAGTAGATAATATATCTAAAACACCAACTGGTTGGGTAGAGAACATTGTAGAGAACAAACTGTTGGTTTTACAATAAATTAGGCATTAAATTTACCTTTAGTAACCAGGAATCAACGTCTCGCACTCCCATTTTTCTCATCATATTTCTCAAACATGTCGCTGACTCTCTCCATTCTCCACCTATGTCTCTTTCTCATTCTGTCTCTCTCTCGTTTCCAGGAGACACGTTGTTCATTGTGCTACGCAAGCAGAAGCTGATTTTCCTGCACTGGTATCACCACATCACAGTACTGCTGTACTCCTGGTACTCCTACAAGGACATGGTGGCCGGCGGCGGCTGGTTCATGACCATGAACTACCTGGTTCACGCCGTTATGTATTCTTACTACGCCCTCAGAGCCGCCGGCTTCAAAATCTCCCGCAAGTTTGCCATGTTTATCACCCTGACCCAGATCACTCAGATGGTGATGGGCTGTGTGGTAAACTATCTGGTGTACTCGTGGATGCAACAGGGCCAGGAGTGTCCATCACACATGCAGAACATTGTGTGGTCGTCCCTCATGTACCTCAGCTACTTTGTGCTCTTCTGTCAGTTTTTCTTCGAAGCCTACGTCACCAAGACCAAATCCATTGCTGTCAGGAAAAGCCAATAAATTCTTCAATTATTTAATAAATCAATGAGAGTTTAGGGGAAGAAAACGGACCAATGAATGAGAGTCTTTACTGTTAGGTTTATGAACTCGCAATCAAAAGAAGTGAAGACAATGAGAGGCTACTTACTGTAAAGCTTACTGTACTAGTAACGTATAGACGTCCCCACCACTTGGGGGCGCTCTACTGAGCTGCACTGAGAAGTCATTATGATTATATCAGATGAACAAAAATGTGTCTTTATGTGATGTTTATGTGCCCAAATCTATGTATTTAAAAAATTATGTATAGATTAAAAAAGGGAGGCAAAATAAAGGAGAGCAGATTTAGGAGGAGAGGTTGAAATGAAGGACATTTAAAAAAATAATAATTTCAGAAGAAATTTTGTGGATAGAATTGTGTGGTTATGTCTGAAAATTGTCTAAACATTAAATGTTACCGTTCCTTTTTTTAATTGAGTAGATTCTAGAGTGTGTGCGGTAGTTTTGTACGAAAGCCATGTCAATGGATGCCTGGTCCATGTTGAGCTAAAATGCCACAGTGTGTTTTGTGTTCACAGCACCGAAATTCTCTCAGGACTTGAAGTTCCCGTTTGATGTGCATATCATTTTAGATAAAAAAACTAAGGGTAAAATAGTTTATGTAGTTCTACAACAACAGCAGCAGCCACACAAGTATTAAAAAAGAAAATAAACCAGTGAAGATTATCAAGAGGACATCATCTGAAAACCTGAGGACCTGGAGTATGAATCTGAATCAGAGGTTGTTCTGACTACTAAACTGGACTAGTCTGGCCTTCCTCCAATGGCTTAAGGTCACAATTAACTTCATCTGTTCCAAAGACCAACATGGTAGAGTCTAGCCCAAACTAGCCCTGTCGAAAGAACCATGAAGTCGAGCGTATTTACACTAAATGCAACCTGTCTGTATTCGCTGTAACAAATTGAATAATTTCTGTCACTGGTGTCCATTGTGCTCTTGTACATTTGCACTGTATACATGTGAAACATCCATAGACGATTTTAACAAAGAGCCATAAGTGCTAAAATAATAATGTGTCTGTTTTTTCATTCCCACATCTTTGTTACTCATAATTTAAGGCTATAATTTCATTATTTACGCTGATAGGAGCATGCAATACTCCTGTCAGAGACACGATTTTGAGTGTGTCTCCACAGGAAGGGCATCTGAACAGTCAGTCAGGCTGTGAACAGGCTCAGCAGCGCTATCGCCTCGGCACAAAGACATAAGGCATATGTCAGTCTGTCCTGGTTTTTAAAGCCATGCTAGACAGGGTGCTGTCGGGGTGGGGATGTGAATGTGTGCTTGAGCAAGTGTGACAAAAATGCTGCTGAGACATTTCACGCCTAGAAATAGACAATCTGTTGAAAGTACCGCAAAATGGCCCAGAGCATAAGAACAATAAACCTCTATTGAAATCTCAGCCACATAAAGATAGGTTTGCATCACACCAAATCACATTATACTGTACCAACAACTGATATGTTGAGGTTTATTTGAGGTCTACAGTCCAGCTATAATGAGAACGTTCACTAAGAGCTCACATTTTTGCACAGATACACAGATACAGCCTCAACTCACTCAAATGCAATGAACAGATTCTGCAAAACAGAATAGATGTCATATATTGCTGCCCGTCCTACACATTCAAATAGCTGCTTTGCTGTTGATCAGGAATTTACTGTGGTTTTATGTGCACTGCAACTTTTACTACATGCATGCAAATACTACACACAGACCCTGAACGCAAACATTAGTATGTTAGGTGCTATTACTGCCAACAAAAAATGCTACAGGTGCCTATTTCTTCCAGGCATTTCCGGGGGAAAAACGCCACACAAACTGTCATCCCAGAAAAACAAAAAACAACATCATTTTCATTTTCAAGTGTTTTCCAATGGCCACATGTAAAAGTTAACAAAACAACAGCTCTGATCTTCTAAACTCCGATTCATCAGCTGTATCATTTTCTCATTGCATCACAGACATTTTTACATGTACATAATATAATAACCAGCAGTAACAACAGTGAATGGACTAAACAACCTAAAGCGTTTATCTCTACACAGACACCCAATATAACATTGCAAGGCAGCCTCAAAACAGCTAAACAGCAAAAACAAAACTTGGTAAGGATTTATAATACAAACTCATTCTTTAACATCAATGCATTAATAAAAAACAAACAACGAGCAGTAATATTTACAGCATGTATTAATATGTGTTAATGTTACTTAAAACAAATGCTCGTGTTAGTTTATTATCTAATGCAATGGATTAAACATGTGTAAATAATAGTAAATGTTAAAGCTCACTTCGAAAGACAAAACTAGAGATGTACTTATGATAATATTTCATTTTCTTCACCGACAAACAAACAAAAACTGTTTGCAAATATCTCCAAACAATACATTATAATAACAATCCGCACACAATGATAAACAGCCACAGCAAAACAAAAACAAAACGAGCTTGAGCAACGTTTGAACTGAAGACTGTAGGATGAAATAACAAGATACACACCTGTTTCAAAACCCACCTGTTCACATTATCCTCAATGAGCGCCATTTTCCTAATGCTGCGCCATCGCCCCCTACTGACCAGGCGACAGCATTGCAAGCATTTGTAGCTGCGCATCATGGGTTTATTTCACACGTGCTTGTTAATGTGAATTTTTTTCACGCATTTATTGATGCTGATGTACACAGACTGCAGACTATAAGACAACTGCAGCTGTTTAAAATTGTTATTTCAGCAAATGCCTTCACTGTTTTTGTTTACATATTTGTTTACATATTGTTTACATATAGCCTTCCTGTTAGCTCAGCTGGTAAGGTTGTGGGTTCGATCCCAGGGGAAGGCAAGTCTTGATAAAAACATGTGTAGCTTGAATTCACTGTAAGTGACTTTGGATAAAAGCGTCTGCCATATGAATGTCAATGTAATATTTGTATAGATTTTATTAGTAAGGGGCTGCTGCGTTATACTACTAAACAATGTAGGTTCATTCACAGATTGTCATCTCTGTTTGGTCACTGACAAGCACTCTTGTCAATAAAACTGAGCCTTAGACACATGTGCCCAAATTCATCTGATGCTAAATCTACTGAAAGCTCAGCATGGCTTTGGGCAGGTCACAGGGTTGCCATGCCGACCTGAGCATCACCAACAAAGCCTTTGAGAGGGCATCTAATGCCCTATTTAGTCCTCTCATCTGTGCACGTTTGGGAGTCTCCACAGACCAACTGCTTCCTGTCTGATGAGAGGAAAGCTGTGAAAAGAGCAGAAAAACGAGGCCAACTGCTAACACCTTTGTTCACACACATTTCCTCTTCGTCGCCATCTTTCTCCTCCACTCTCAGGTGGATTAGCGCCCTCATCCTTTGATCCCATCGTTTTAATTCCCTACAGGTGAGAGAGGAAGCAGCCAGATTGTTTCATGTCCCGATTCACATTTTGTCAGTCGGAAAAGTGGAAAAACACAATGCCTTCCAAACTCTAAAATTACTATAATAGTGGCGACGTGTGGTTGTGTAATCCTGTCAGCTTGTAATATTAATGCATCCTGATGTTTTACAATGTGATGAAAACACAGAGACATAAATCTATTCACCCCCCAGAAAGTAAAACAACAACTGTAAATATAGACTTTACCAGCAAATATATGAACACAAATATGACTTTGGTGTGTGTATCACGGAAAATCGAAAGTGACAACATGTCCATTCATTTCAGTGTCTCGTGGCTTTTGTATTATCACAGAAATGGACGTAGGTTCAATTTCCTTTTTATTACAGTCTTCATTCCCCCAGTTTGAAGTGCAGCCTGGACCGCACTGTTCATCATACCACAGCAATATATAGATAAGTGGACCCCTCAAAAAATCAATAGATGTGGACCACTGATGGCAAAGAAAGAGATTAAAACAGAGAGAGAGAGAAACAAAAGGCTAACAAATGTTGGCCTCAGTCAAAAGGTCATTCTAGTCATTGTAACATTATTTACAAGTTGAGGAAACATCACACACAATATAAACATACACCCATTACAAAACATCACATCTATTACAAGGAAAATGTTGCGTCAGGTCAAATTTTTGTACCGTCTGTTCCAATTTCATCTTTCATCATCGTTTCAGACTTTGGTTCAGACATCAAAAGTAGGTCAAGCCCATGTAATCCCAGCACATATTTGATCTGTTGTTAAAACAGACACATAGCTCTGGTTTAAATACGTAAATCTTGCTGCAAAAACCTATTTCCACATGAACTACATTTTGCTTTCATGTCATTATCAACCAATAATTTTTTTAAATTGTGGATTTATCATAGATGTATTTTATATTGTAATATTTAAAAAAAATCAATATAGTTGATATTAGCAAAGCCGCTAATATAGATTTAAAACAAGTACGTTTGTTTTGTCCTTGAAACCATAATTCATTCCTTTTCAACTCAAAACAATCATGTAAAACTATTAAAGACAGTCTTTAAAATGACACTTCAAGGCTCAATATAAGATCCTGTTTAGCATTCTCCCCATCTTAAGACAAAAAAGGCATTTTAACTATTTACAGAGTTAAAACTCAATACAATACAATACAATGCTATACCTAATACAGCTCATAAACACATCTGAACATACATCTCTCTTGGAACGACCTTTTCAGACTAGATTAGATCTCAACACATTCTGTAGCTTTTATTTGCATGGCATAAAAGTGTTTGTAGGATGTGCACTGCTTTTACAGATCAGATAATGACCTATTTTTGCCTCAAATCTGCTGACAAATAACTGGTGCTGCGTTAGCCTTGTTTTCTAGTACGCAAGCAACCTCATTTATAATGCGCTGCTTTATCTTAGCTGTGCTGTAACACTGAATTCAACATTAAACATTCACATTAACAGTGTAAAGGCCAGCTTTTGTTTCAGCTGAGTCATTGGTCTGTTGGCTAAGGGTCTTCTAATGATATCAGGTTATCTGTGGTCTCCGTAAGCAGTAATCGGTCGGTGTTGCGGGACACAGAGCGGCTGGCAACATCACTGTTCTTCTGTGATGGCCCAGATGCTGTAGCAATATTGACTCCTGGTTTTAAAATACACAGCGTTACACAAGCCCGAGTCCATCAAACTGTACTAAATACACAATGTACTAATCAACAGTGGATGAAATAGAGAAGATGAGAAGATAACGTTCCTATCCAACAGAAAACATTCTCTAAACGTTCTCTACAAGTTATCAAGACTTTCATGCAGTTATGTTAGCAGAACATTTTCTTAACGTTATATCAAATATCAAAAGCTATTCTTTAGTTAGTTAGTAGTAGTTAGTAGAATGTTAGAGAACTAGAAAAGATTTGAATAACATTCAAGCAATAACATTAATATAACATCCAAAAAAACAAAGCGTTTTAAATGTTCCTGGTAAACGTTTTGTATTACTTAATGAAAACATTGCAGAAATGTTCTTACAACCTAAAATGCTTAGCATGGGTTCTTACCTGCTGTTGAGGAACAAGCAGGGCACGCTGCTCTTTTTGGACATCCCACAATATGAAGAACCTTCTCATCACCACAGGGTCTAGTATCCAAAACTACATATATCTACACACACACACGTAAATATACACCGTTCCTAAAGAACAGACCATTAGAAACACAATCTCAGTATGTAACTGTTATGACCTGTGGAGCGGCTGTAGTTTCAGTAAAACTGTCTTCACTCTTATCACCCACATCATCTTCTGAGGAACATGTTCGTTTAGACCTGATAAACAGCACAACATTAATATACATGATTAGCATGTATTATTATTATAAACATGTGCCTCACCAATAAACCAATATTGTGTATGTGTGTGTGTGTGTGTGTGTGTGTAATACAGTGTGTTAGTGTGTACAGTGAGAGAACAGTTGCAGCCTGTGTAGCTTTTGAATAATGTGATAACTGGGTTCATTATGAGGTCTAGGAATGACCTGCTTTGCTGTGTAATTGTGTAACTGCTGTAGAACAAGCTGCAACAAGCATGTCATGGAAAGAGCAACTGCTGCATTGAGGTGCATGAATGAATGAATGAGATGATAAATGTGATGCTTTAAGACTGTAGAAAAATCACCAAATCACCGCTCAGTGTCACCAAGACCACTAAACACATAGAGACATAGACAATTAGACATATAACCGAGGAGAACTTACTGCTCAGCTGTGAGCAGTTCTTTGTGTGTGTGTGTGTGTGTGTGTGTGTGTGTGTGTGTGTGTAATAAACCCTGACCAGCATCACCCATTAGAGATTTCTAAAGAAATGACAAATGAAGGATGTGTTTAAGTCATTTTTTGACTACAGTGTGCAGTAAGTATGTGCTTCTCTCTCTCTCTCTCTCTCACCCGTGGCAGTATGTGATGCAGGCAGCGATGGACAGCAGGGTCACCAGGAGAACGATACACACAGCTATGGCTGCGTTCCTCCTCTTCTCCTGTTCAGCCTGCTGCAGCTCCCACCACTCCAGGTCACTGAACTGACACCGTTCACCCATGTATCCCGACACACAGCTGACACACACACACACACACACACA
>JBAJNP010001436.1:0-61872 GCA_036877545.1 Yasuhikotakia modesta
TTTTTTGCTTCTTGTTAATACTAGTGCTAACATCAGGAGACGTTTAGTGGTTTGCCCTTTAGGACTGTAGTCACATTTTTAGCAGCTTGAAAAAATTTAAAGCAGTCTTTTTCCTCTTTTAATTTCACATCTTCAGAAACCCACCGTTTTGCCAAAACGTAGATTTTCCTTTTCAACCGTTTCTTATTTCAAGGCAAAAAGAACCTGCCAAGACGCTGGAGAGATAGGCATGCTGGGATATTTCTGCATGTGAAGGCAGATTTATGAACGTTTAAAACAGGAGTTTGTCGTGTGCCGGTCGGGTCAGACACGTCCTTTCATTCGCTTTCACACCTGTGTTTGGTCTTCTCAGTGAGAGAGCTGAAATTCAAAACCATTTCAAATTTAGGCCAGAAATGTTTGGGGTTTAGAAAAATATCTTTCTGCAGATCTACCACCACAAAAACTCTCTGTTTTGGTTAATCCAATCATTTCACAGTGAGCGGCACTAAGTCCAGGTGTAAACTGGTGCGAAACTCAAAAAGAGGCAGGCAAAAAATGCATGTACCAGTGTTGCTTTTGTCGTGTAAATGCTAATCCATTTGCATGTCAGTACCAGGTGTTAACTGTGTCTGTATTGCCTGACCATTTGTGATCGGATTAGCCATGGCGGATTTTAATATCAAGTGTAAAGGGCCAAAAGCTGGAAATCTGTTAGCATCCGTGAAAGCATTACAGAACAGAAGCGAGGGGTATAACTTTACAGTTTCTCATCGTTTTTGGCGAGTGTCGTCCTTGCTTTTACCCTGAACACTGGATAACAGACGTTCATCTCGCAGGAAATGGAGGACAGAATGAGAGCGTCATCAGTTAAGACGGTGATAGTCATAATGACAGCGTTAATGATGTCATAGCAACATCAGTCAACAAACATTCCTCCAGTGTGTGTAGAGCAACACAAGAGGAAATGTAAAAACAGTGTGCGACCGTTCAGCTCAGCCAAATATTATACAAAAAATCTCCTACAAGTAGATTTAAATGCATAAATTTACACATATGCATTTGGTAGATGCCACTAGCAGTCCATTCAAGCTGTTTTATTAGTATGTTACCGTTAGTATTATTAGTATGTTGGAATTAAACCCACAACCTTTGTTCTGCTAAAGCAATGCTCTACCAGTGAGCTCAAGGTTGTGTGCATGTTATATAATGTTCTGTCAGATTTTTTCATAGAAAACTATTATAGGCTGCATGGCATTCCATGAAATCAAAGAGACTTGTGGGTTTGTTCTGCAGAAACACACGTAACTTCTCATGGCTCATGTTTTTATGTCGTTGGTAACATTAAAATATTAGATTTCAAATCAGCGCTAAAAAGTCAGAGAATCGCTGTAACAGGTTTTGGGCGAAGGCTGTTTTTCCACCAGGGAGACATGATGCAGTGAAAATAATCACTTTAGCATCACTGCTAATTTAGTGGGAGTCGCAGAACTGCTCGGTGTGCTGAGTGAGCCGTTCTGCTTTTTAGTCAATATCGTCTAAATGGAAATGATGCTTTCATTGATTCGCTGTTAGAACGATTGATTTGTGCCTGTGAAAAAGTTGAAATGAGTGCTGATATGTGCATTTTCTTTGGAAATGTGTCAGATGAGAGTTTGTAGACTGGCAGTGGGATCTCTTTAAAAGGTGAAATAAAAGCTAGCTTGTGTTGTTTTCCACTCTGAGCTGGTTTTAAGCCGGTTCACAAGTTGAGCTACAGCTGAGAAGTGCCAAACCGCAATTTTTGTTGCCACTACAAAGTTTGTATGAGTTCACACCCATTCAGGGTTTGTCCTGAGGTTTGTTACAAGCTGGATAATGTCAGCATTGTGACATTTGGATGATCGGTGCCCAGCCGTGACCATGTTAATTTCATGCTGTTCTGAGACTGTTTGTTCTGTCTGTGGAGACCCTGACTCTTGTTTTGTGTTTGTAGAGGCCCAGCGACCGAGTGCTTTAGCTCTGACCCTTATTCACTAGCATACCAGCTGACATTTCCACTAACTAATATCAGAGAGCATCGTGAGAAGCATTGAGTGACTTTATAATGGTAATAACTTTGTGTTATTTAACCAGAAACTGTTCTGAGTGTAAAACACATTAGTTCATAACTCACCGGAGCACTTTGCACCCGACCCCGTCTTATACGTTAAAAATTAATTGTTTTTTAAGGCCTTTATTTATAAAAGAGCTCCATAATTTGCCATGTGTAAATTATTAATGCAAATTGATTGTTTTATTTTTCCATTTAAAGGGAATTATAGGTACAGGAAATGGGGTAGCCGACACAGACTTCCTGCTTGTTTATAAATTTAATCTCCTGTTAAGCGTCGACCACAGAAGCGCATTTTAATTAGGAATCCTGTTCTTTGTGCTCATTTGCCAAAAGTAATTAATTTACCACAATAGACATTGTGCTCATACATGGTTACATATAATAGTACTAGGTGAAAAATAACCATAGTTTTTGTTAGTGCTGTGTATAGACTCACTAACAGGTGTACGTGTGTGTGTGTGTGTGTCTGTGTGTCTGTGTTAGAGAGAGAGCGAGAGAGAAAAAAAGAGAATTAAAAAGAAATTTGTATGAGCGCTTACCTAAAGAAATCCCTCAGCATGAAATATGTGTCTTCAGCCGTTCAGGGCTTTATTTTGATCTGACAAATTAATTGATTATCCTCCTTTTACAGCGCATACAGCTTTTCTTAATTCAGTCGCACAAAGGAACAAGGCCTCTGTCCCCGAGAGCGCTCTTCACACGAGAACCACATGAGGAGAAGGTATTCTGTTGTCGACCTGCAGGCATTCTCATGGGAAGAAACCTTAGACAAAAGCTCAGGCAGGAGAGCCGAGTGACCGGACCGGACGGCCTCTCTGTAGGCCCTCTCAAAATATGACTGCGGTCCTTTCATACGCCGAGGCCGGGTGATGACACATATTTGGCAGACCGCAAAACATGTTTCCCTACTGCTGGTGCCTTTTTCTCCTCCGTTCATTCGCTGACATGAATCAAAAACACAATTTTGGTTTGTCTCCACCATTTCAATGAATTTCTGAAAGCTTTTTTTGTCTTTATTAGAAGTTAATCAAGCAGGAGGTGTTTATTTTAGAACGTAATTAAAAGTCCACAGAGGTTCTGGCGGATATTTGATGTCATTGGATTGTATAACGGCTGAGGTTCATGTATTTTGGCAATAAGGATTTACTGTTCAGAACCGTTTGTGCTTTACGCTAATCATGTGTCAGGACTAAGTATGTGTCATATTTATAAAAGAAGGGAAAGCAATCGGTGGAATATGGTCTTGAAAGCGCTGTAGTAGGTCATTCACTGTTTTTGATTTCTCTGACCCGACACTTTGTGTGGTTTGTTTTGCTTTTGGCTCAAATCGTCAGCCTTTGTTTTGGAAATAGCCAAACGCCGCTCGTCTCAAAACATTGAGGTTGAAGGCTGCCACCGACACTGTGCTGTTTAAGCTGTGCTCTCTGAATCCTTTTCTCTCGGAAACCGGACTCTAGATTACACAGAACTGATTTTGGATTTCACTTCTCATTAGCGCTGTGGTCACCAAAACCGCAACAACGTGCCAGTCACGATGAGGACAGATAGATAAGCAAACATGATTTGACAGAGGTACAGAGGCACAGCACACTGATTAGAAACCAGAGGAAGCTGTGTGAGGCAGTGTGAGGTTAAAGAGAAAAAGTTTTACAGGTAAAACATTTCTGGATTGTAGGTTTTGTCCCTGACTGTTCTCCCTGTCCAGATCTTCTACGGATCGCGGGCAATGGAGGTCACACACTGACAGATTAGTTTACACATTAGCATTCTCTCCAACATCACTTAAAATTATTCCAGGCAGTCTGAGTTTTGACTGCTGTCGAGACAAATCGGGCATCCAGTCCAGAAATCATGAACTCATAATGCAATCTGAGAACTTCTGCAGTACATGAGCTTCAGTCGCATTCCAGCGCTGGAGATCCAATTCTTTCTGTCTGATTCACGCTGCATGAGAAAGCAGATCTCAGAAGCCCCTGCCTGCTGGGCCTGGCACCAGGTTCCACCCGTTCTGCTGTTGTGTTTGACCCACCGGGAGTCCTCGGGCCGTGGCGTTTGTTTTCTCTGGCTCACCGCGGAATGCGCTAAACTGGCAACTCTTTTCCAAATGATCCAGAGGTGTAATTGGACCAAAATGGCTCCCGCGTCCCCCTTCGTTGGGAAAGATGAAGATCTAATTTGACAAATGGTCGAGAGAAAATAAAGCAGCCGTACCTGAGAGGGAGGAAAAACACAAAGCTGTGCCAGGAGAGAGAACGACTGGAAGTCAAGCAGAGAATTGTAATGTGTTTGATGACAGAGAGCTTTATCTGGGGTAAAGGCAGTTCACAAAGCATCTGGTTCTCTTTTGCACTCTTTCAAGGTAGTAGTTACAATTTTAAAGTGTCCTGTTTAACATTTATGGTAGATTCAGAAGAGCGATGTTGACGTTTGTCCTGCACAAGTTCAGTGTGTGAAGCCTCCTCACGGATCCCTTTTGTTACCGTGGGTGACGGGTGAATATCTGTACTAGTTAGTAGTAGATGATCAAAGCCTTTAGGCTTTCTGTGCATCTATAATAGGGATCCACTGAAATATATTTACATATTTATGAAGGGTTGGGCAATACTGAATATTTATAACAATATTTCTGTGTATAATTTAAGTGACATCATAATACTGCAGTGACTTTGACAACTACTGATACAAATAAAAATACATTTCTGTTTATTAATAGAATTATTCATTCCAATAATTAATACTAATACTATTACAAATTGATTTTTTAAAAACATTTTAATGTTTCACAATTGCTACAGAAATACTGAATTGCTATTCATATAGACTTTTGCATTATTGATATGTAAAATTTTACTGTACAGTGTTCAAGTATGTAACATTTGTATTTTTAGTCATGTTATTTTGTTGCATTTAAAGAGTGAGTTATGCTTTTATGTGTTTATATAGTAGAAAACATGTCTAATTATTCAACTCAATATTTAATTGCGCTTTACATGTTGCATGTGTTTTGCTGCAGTAGCTGTGTGCTTTAAAGATTGTAATTATATTTTGGATATGTGTGAAGCTTTATGTCCAGACTCCTGCCAGCACTATCGCATGTCCCATGCGACATATCTGTCGCAGTTGTAAACATGTTACCATTAGAAAGCTTGTCTCTATTCTGTGTTAATTGCACGTTTCTGGTGTGATAGCTGCAGGGACTCATTATTTAGTGGCTCTGATGTCGTGTTATCACACGTAGTGCGTTTTACATGTCGCATGTTTTAATTACAGCTCTGTATGTCATCGCTTGCGGAAGTTAATTATGCGGGGTGACTCGACGTGTCTCTGTGCATGCGGTCGCATCCGCCGTCACGCGGGGGAAGAGGGCGTGTGTTTCACAGCAAGACATCACTGCCTAGGGATTAAATGACATGAATTTTGGCACAGATTACTGCATGTGGAAATGCAGAACTGCCTAGATTCTTTGTTTACATGTGTTTGTGTTGTTTTGGTTCCTGGAGGCTAGACGCGTTGGGTTGGACGTGCAGACAGCGTGGGCAGAGTGTTCTCCTGTCCCCTCTGGAGTGTTTCGGCCCAGCCTTGTTCTCCCTACAGCTTCACTCGTTTTATTAGAACTTCTCAGATATTTAGATAGTCCCCAAAAATGCACATTTCTCCACCCACCCGCTCATTATTTTCACCATCTGTGTCTTGGTATTCAGTCCAAATTTTGATTCCCCGTCGCATTTTGGTTCTGTGCATCTCGCTTTGTGTGGGATGTCCAACAGTCGGTTTTTGGCACAGACGCATCGGTTTGATTGACAGACATTTGGTACCACTTCACGCTTGCTTACGTCTGCATGGAGGTCCTTGTCTTTCTGAGGCGCATTTATTTGTTTTGGGTTGAAGGGTGTGGTAGATGTCCACAGTTTTCTAAACCCAAAGGAAAAGTCAAATGTTATTTATTTTTTCTTTATCCTCATTTCTTTCCTTTAGTCCCAATCAAAACAGGATGACATGTGGTTAAATTCACTCTAGATTTGAGAACTAGATTTGTATTTTTAATGGAACAAATCTGAGTGGTTCTTGTTGATACAATGTGAGGGATTTGAATGGTTGCCAGGGAGTTGCTAAGTTGTTCTCACCTGTTGTTCTTTCTTTACCTGTCTCTGAGAAGTATACCTAAATGTACACACACACACCTACCTATACGTGCGTGTGAGTGTGTGTGAATACAAAAAAGATGATTTGCTAATGATAATGTTTTCATTGTGCTTTCTGTATTTCAAAATGACAATATAATATAAAAGGAGTCAGAATGTTTACAACATAAACACCTTTCAGAATTCAGTCACCCATCATTTTTACACGTGGTCTTGTGTCTGTGGTGTGTGTGAGTTTAGCTTTGCCCTCTCCCTGATCTCTTGTCAGAAACGGCGTCACAGTTCAGGGCTTGAGTGAGTGATGATGTCTATAACAACATCCAGTGACGGATCAGCCAATAACAGAACCAGAGACGTGTTAGAACTAACCTGACCTTCACTTCTCACAGCCAATGTCAGGGAGGAAAGAGATTTCATTCAAAGCAGACACGAAACCGCCCTCATCTTGCTTGTAATGAACACCATACTGAATCCATTGACATTTAAAATAAATCTGAACAGTGATATTCAGCACATGTCCTTTAAAGATGTTTGGTTCTCAAACTCTCTCTCTTTTTCTTCTTCCCACTTAGCCGTGCAATCAAAACCAACCAGGACCTTCTCCCCGAAACACCTTGGATCAACATCTTCTACGATGACTTCTGGGGGACGCTTCTCACCCACAGCGGCAGCCACAAGTCATACCGCCCCCTCTGCACCCTCTCCTTTCGCCTCAACTATGCCCTGGGCGGTTTGGACCCTTGGGGGTACCACCTGATCAACATGGTTCTCCACTGTGCTGCAACGGCCCTGTTCTCCAGCCTGTCAGGTTTGCTGCTGGGGTCGGGTTGGTGGAGTCTGCTGGCCGGGCTTCTTTTCGCAGCTCACCCCATCCACACGGAGGCCGTGGCAGGCATCGTGGGCCGAGCCGACGTGGGTGCCGCCCTCTTCTTCCTGTTGGCCCTGCGGTGTTACATTAAGCACTGCGCCCTGAGAACCAGCGGCGTCTGCAGACAGAGCTGGGCCTGGTTTTTGTGCAGCTTAGCATGCGCTTCCTGTAGCATGCTGTGGAAAGAACAGGGTGTGACGGTGCTAGCGGTGGCGGCCGTGTACGACGTGTTTGTCTTCCATAGGCTGAAGCTACAGCAGATTCCCACACTGTTTATGAAGGTAAACGACTCTTTTGGAAAACCAGCTGTTTTTCTATTGTTTTTTGTGTGATTTTCTGAATTCCCCGGTTGCCTGCAGGACCTGGTGACCCACATATGAAAGCTGATTTGTGGATGATTTGTAAAGACGTGTGTTTGTTTTCTGGCACGTTTGTTTTTATTTTTGGCACGTTTGTTTTTAGCTACGTAAACTGTTACAATTTTCTTTATGTGGAAGGAAACGTAGATCAGAGGCCAATGAAAGGAAATTCTTGCGTTTGTTTGGTGTTTTTAAATACATCTGGCCAAAGATGTACTTGCGTTTTTATCCTGCAATTATGAACTTTTTTTATATAAAAATTTCTGCAGCACATCAAATCCGGCTAACCTTATTAGTGCTCCAGTTGCAAGTCGGTAACGCCGCCCAGACCAGGAGTTTGTGAAACGCCAGCTACTTAAATTTCAGTGACCCGTTGCGTCTTCACAAACTTCCACTCATCCGAGCCCGACGCGGGTGAAGTCAGAACTCCGTAAACTCCTGTTTTTAATGAACCCGTTATAATTGCAGAATTTCCGCAACAGTAGAGGCCTGGCTAACGTTCTGTAATTGTTAAACTGTTTTATTAATGGTCAGAGAGCGGCTGTAATGAGTGAACCTTTAATGATGTCTAATGATGTTGATGTATTGTGTTTGTGTGATGAAGGTAATTAGTGCGGCTATTGCTTATGGGGTGTGTGTGTGTGTGTGTGTGTGTGTGTGTGAGAGAGAGAGAGAGAGAGAGAGACACTAACGAGAAAGGAAAGATAAAGCAGGACAGGGAAATCAATGGTAATGGAAGAATTGCTGCCGTGTTCTCTGGTGCAGACCTCTGTTCTCTAAGCAGTCATGCATCAGCGTGGCTTTAGCTGAACTCTGGCCTGTCAGGAGATTTTACCATCAGCTGTTAAACGCAGTGACATCTGTGACGCCTCCCCCTCAGCCAATCAGAGCAAATCAAACATGACAAGTGTGCAAATGTGGCCGTAGATTACAAAGGCTTAGAGACCATCATTTCAAAAGATGTAAAGATTCCTTTTTAATGACTTTTAAAATATTTTTTTTTGTTAATTGATTTTTTTATTACTTAAGATGTATTGTGGTAATGTTTGTTGCAGTCTTTAATTTATACTATTTAATTTGTATTAAATTGCATAAGAATATGAATTACATAATATAGATGTTTTTCTTAAAGTAGTCATACTGCATAACCTAATGCACACGGCTTTTTGTTTTTGTTATTTTTTGTTGTAAAACCCCAATTTGTGAGAATTTCTCCAAATGATCTGTTTTCGTTCACATGCGTGTCGTCTGTAGATTTGTGTGTATTTTAGGCCTGTAAAGCTGTTCATCGCAACAGCCTGTGACATCTGCGAGACAGACAGACAGACAGACAGGCAGGCTGTGGTGTGACTGTTTTCTGATGTGACACCAGTTCAGGCATTAAGGTCTATAGATTTTTTAAGGCTCTGCTTGGACATTACCCATGAATCTACAGCTGTTTTATCACCCCCTGTGGTCATTTTTAAACCTGCAGTACAACTGGCTGTGGGCCAGAGACCCTCTGCACATCCAGGCCGGCCATGTTTTCCACATCACTGTCACCCAGTAGAAGGAGTTCAACAGTATTAGCAATTTGTCAGAAGCAAATAATTCCAGATTTTGCTCTTTGAGGAGAGACTGTGCCACTCTGACTTACAACAGCTTAGCAAGGAGCCGAATTAGCATGTAAATGCATAAGTTTTGAGATGTTTTTGGTCCTCAAGGGCAAACACATCTCATCCTCGGGCCCAGCTGTTCAAATTATAAACCAGTATTATAAACTTACACTTGTGACTTGTGGTAAGATAAGCAGACCAGTTAAAACCCTGATCTGTTGTGTACATGCTCAGTAAATAATATTTGTTTATTTTTCACAGAAATTGCAGACTTGCAGCTTCAACGATCGTCCATCTTTATTAAAACGGACCGGCGTGTCTAAGAATAGCAGTGTGATGGTAAATGGCAGCATCACTTATCTTATTGCGGTATGCGCTTCATTACATCATCTCTTCGTTTTTTATGGACGGTAAATCATAATGTCTTCTGGAAGTAAATGGTGGCCAGCAGCCGGTGGGTGCAGTCAGACTGCAGGAGCATCACTTATGGAGATGGATGTTGCCTTCCATTCACTTATCTTAAGTTTAAGTGTCTCTGCTCTCAGGGCTTCTGAAACTGCATTACTGCATTTTTAAATTCTTCCGGCGCTGTTGAGAAAACTCAATTTAATTCAGAGCTGGTTTAATACATTGGTTGGCCATTTGTTTTTGTGTTACGAGTAGAGCTGCATATGTTTGCTGTATATGTTTATTGGGATTTAATAGACTCCAGTACTGACATGCAACATGTTTCATTTGATGAAAACGTTAGCAAGGCTACAGGAAGTACAATTCATTCAGTGCATAATTCTCTTAAAGCTAAATACATTTTTAAATGAAAATTTATCAAACTAACATATTTTTAGTGGGTTTTTTTAAAATAATAGATCATTTGGAAAAATCAGGACTGTCTGTTTAATGGCCACTTTCTTTCCTGTAAACCAGTGTCTCAATGCTTAGCAGTATCAGGGTTAGTCACAGAGATGCTAACGCTGTTTTGCCAGCATCGGTGTAAAGAAAGAAAATCCGCCCGCCACACCTCTGATGTTTCTCTGCTGTAAAGATAACCAGACAGACGCATCTGCTCTGAATACATAATCAGCTTTTCTCAGGCCTGCGACCCCAACGTCTCCAAAGACAAATGCTGCTTGCAGGTTTCCTGCGTTTTAGAGATGCGTTGGAATAGACGGCAATTAAGAGTGGATTGTTGAGAAAACATCTTTAATTCTCATGTAGCATTTTATTTTATCTATCATGTTCAGACATGTTAACAGCAGCTCGGTTGTGCGCATGTGCGAAAACATGCGAAACGAGGAGAGAAAGTTAAGAGCATAAGCACATGTTGAGGTAACGGGGAGCTCTGCTCTAAACGCTTTTGGCATCGTGTCTCTGAACGGTTCTTGGGGGATTTTTATTGAGAGTCCTGTAAGAGCTCTGAGATGCTTTTGGTCGTTGCTCACCCTTTAAAAAAACCTCCAAACCCGCAGCCAATCACGGTCAGCCATTGGTATCCATGCTGAGGCGTTATGGACTAATATGCGCTAGTTGTAGCATCATATTAGCAGATTAAAGATCAGATTTGGAGTTTGTCATGCTTGCATTTTGACGCATGTAGGTTTCAAGCGTATATAAACGTTGTTGGCGCTCGCAGCTGTTGTGTTAGCGATGTAATGGGTTTACCTTTATATGGAAAAATAGCTTTTTATTAGCTGGTTTTCTGGAACAGGTTAATAGGCTCATTTTCAGTAACAGATACTGAAGGTAGATACAATTAGCGCAGCACGTTTGGCAAACACACCCTCTCAATGAGATCACAATGTTTATTTATCAACATTAGGCTGTAAACTGTTTTTCCCGAGGACTTGGCAATCGTGGTCTTTTTCCACACCGCAAACGCACAGCTAGTTGTTAGGCTATAAAAGCGTGTGAGAAGCAACGCGACTAGTGTTTGCTAGTGGTTGTAAATCAAAAGAACACGCAGTTTTAATATGCAGTTGTTACTTTGCATGTTGTGGATTTGAATGATTACAGCGGCTGCCAAATGCATAAATGTAAATTATAATAAACAGTAAAAGATGCGAGACAAATCCAAGATATCAGTGAGCAATAGATGATGTGAAATAAAACGGCATACAGTGGCTGTAATATTTCAGTGGTGCGGTATCACTCAGTGCTGAAAATGTATTTGGGTCCAAAACCTACTGATTTATCTACTTAGACAGCATTGTAAGTCATCAGAGTTCATCAGTATATCAGTGAAAAGAGCTTAAACATATAGTGTTCCTTTTCAGTCAGAAATCTTTGGGTTTATGGTACATAAGACAGTATATTATGTATTATTAAGGACATGCATCGGTGCAGTGTGTACATGTCTGTGTGTGTAGTTGCATTAAAATTTAAAAAGTGAGTTTGGCCAGACAACAGCTTCAAAACAAAAATGTTGTGTGGAAAGTTGCATTACTTGTGTCTCACAGAGGAAAAACACAGACGGTTTGCTGTGATATTCTGTTAACAGCAGCTCTGAGCTCTAAACTCATCACATATAGTTTCTTTGTGACTTGTGCACTAGATTTCTCTGTAGATTTGTCAGTCGTCTAACATGTGCTTCGCGTGCCTTGTTATGCCACACCGGGCCTCAGAGCTGAAGATAAATGCAGGCTTTTGTTGAGAGCAACATGTTTTTGATAAAACAGGCATCAGATTTTATTGTTGGGGTGATTTAGCTCTGAAATGTCATGGTTTATGAGGACACAAAGTGTGTAAAATGAAGTGAATATGGTTTATAGGAACACTTCCTGTGTCCACAATTTAAATCTCTCAGAAACGTACTAAATTATTTATTTATTTTTGGTAATTTAAAGATTCCAAAATTGTTTTGTCAGGGTTAAGGGATAGGGTTGGGGATGCAGAGGGATGTGTGTGTGTGTGTGTGTCTGTGTGTTTGTATTTATGTGTGTGTGTTTATGTGTGTGTGTTTAGGGGGAACAGGTGTGAAAGGAGTGCATGTCCTTGCATACACACACACACACACACACACACACAGATGGTGTGTGAGTGCTCTAATGCCTCCTGTCAGTGTGTGATGAAGTGATGCGGTGTTGGCTGCACTGCTGGTACATCAACACCTGCTGACCAGAAGAATCTGAACCAGGTGATGCTGCGGCCATGTGACGCTCCCTCAACAATTAAAATGGCTGCAAACCAAATGCTGAGATTAAATGTATATTTATGCATTTGGCAGATGCTTTCCACCACAATCCTTTACCAGTTTATCTACAGAAATGATAAATTCCTCTAAACAATTATGTAAATAAGTGATGAATGAGAACAACAATGGAAGAGAGCGAGAACAGGGCCTGTCAGTTGTCATTGTATGTTTTTAATTTCTCTACGTTTTTAAGATGTGGTAATGCAATATTAAAGTAGTTCTTTTGGTCATGTTTACATGAACGTCTTTGACAGATATTTGAGTATGTGTATGGGAATCGAAACCCTGACCTTGCGGTTGCGAGCACCGTGCTCTACAGGGAGGCTGTTTTATTACAATGTATCTCTGTTTTTTCCTTTCTCTTGTCTCTTTTCATTTATTTATTCGTAGCTGCCGGTTAGCTTGCGGAGTGGCGTGTGGGAAGTTCTCCGAGGCTTCAGTGTTTATTTTTCTCAGAGTAACATGTACAGGAGCAAAGATCCAGCAACGTGTCACAGACCCTCTATATATAGCGCTGTGTGGTTTCTGTGTCTGAGAGGGTCTGTCTTCCAATGACTTGAGTTAATGCAGTCTGGAAACAGGACACGCTGTCCCGCCGCAGTGGTGCAGAAGCTGCGATGATACGCTGATGGTTTGGAGATATCTGATGCGCTGGAGTCGATCATGAGGAGATAATTGTTTTTGACTGGTTTGTGTTTCTGTCACGCTCGCGTCACCTCTGAACGGACTCAAATCTCCCACACAAACTGTGTGTGCAAGAACACGTTTGCTGTTGTCTATCGTTTGTTTAAAGTGCAGAGCTATTTATAACAGAATGCGTTTGCATTTCCTAAGGGAGTTGGTATTTGCACACAAGCAGTAAAAATAGATGGTGGTAGGTTTATATGGTGAAATAATTTAGGTAGAAAAGCTGTAAACGTCTTGTTTTAAAAAACATACAAGACTAAGCTTTTGTTTATTATTTGCATTGATTTATGAAAGTGGGCGGTTACTTTGTCGCTGTGGTTTCTGCTTAGATGGTAACAGCAGCTTTTCTGATTGGTGGATCTTGCTAATGGTTAATCTGTTTGATAAGATACATTAACATACGAAACATTTTCTGTATGGAGAAAATAAGCATTTCAAATTCTGTTCTTACTGTTGCCTCAAAATGAACATTTAGTCGGTATTTGTAAGCGGAACATTTTTAAAAGCTTGGTTTTATATTTATTCTAAAGTTTAACCAGAAAAAACTGGCACATTTAGCTACATTAATCTCAATTGTTTTTTATAGACTTTTTTGCAGGCTAGTTTGCAAAACGGTAATGAACTAATGCAGTTTAAGTTTATTTCCAATGGATTATCTGGGGAGAATCTTATTAATCTAATGAGATTAGATCTAGCAGATTAGCTAAACAAGCACGACTCCTTTCCTAGATAGTAACTCCTGAATTCCCAACTCGCTAATTATCAGTTAGCATGACGCTCAACTGACCCTCCCATTCATTTAATTACTTAGGATAGCAGCTGGTGTTCAAAATTAAACTGGTGCATTATCCCTGAAAACCCACACCATGCGTTAATACAACGTCGATCTAACGTTTGCTATGCATCTAACGTCGATCTAACATTTGCTATGCAGCGCTTCTCTCTATTGATTATATCCAGCCCAACTGCACATACTGATGGTGTGGAGGTGAATATTTAATGAATGGCTGCACACACAACATCTTTCACCGCCTGAAGATGCAGAGGAGAATTTGACAGCTTTCTCTGGAGACTGTGCTGTCGTTTTACATTTATTATGTGCATTAAATGGCACAAGCAGTGGCGCATGCATTCATTTGCCTGTTGAAAGAAAACATGGTCAGAGATTTCTGCCTCAAAAAAATGCTCTTAAAATGGTGTTTGCTTGTCAAATAGCTGCATATTATTTTGTTGCACGTAATGCACTAATTATGGTTATAATCTAGTTTTTGCATCATTTGACACAGATTTAAGATCTTTGTTTGTGCTACTGTACTTTTAAGACACAGCCTTACAAATTATTTATAATAAAATCTGTTTGTTTATCTGTTGCCCCCTTAAAACCAAGAATTTACTACTGCAGCACACAGCTTCATAACCGGGACCACCCGTGCTCTGACCTGAGATCAGTTGTAAGAGAAAGTCACTGCATGGCTGCATTATAAATGTTTGGATTGACACCTTATTGTTTTAAGCGGTTGGCACTCAGGCCGTCATTTCCCACAGATCTCTGTGTTACACACACACACACACACTGTTACACACACACACACTGTGTTCTATGGAGCCAAGAGCAGAGAGAGAGAGTGAGTGTGTGTACATTATCATAGCAGAGAGACGGTTTAAGCACTTTGATTAATGATCACAGGAAGCTGTGGGGTAACTTCACTCTCTCCTTTCATCTGTGGATTTACTTATTTTGTTGCTCTGCAGCTGTTTTCTCTCTCTCTCTCTCTCTCTCTCTCTCTCTCTTTATGTCTCTATTTCTATCTCTCTCGCTCTCTTTCTCTCTCTATTTGTCTTTCACTCTCCATTTCTCTATTTCTTATATCATTCTCCCTCTCTCTGTTGCTCTTTTTCTTCCTCTTTTGTTTTGTGTCCCTCTCACTTGCTGATTTCTTGTTTTTTTCTCCTGTCTTTCTTGCTTTTGTTCTTCTCTTTTACTCCCTCTCTTTCTCTGTCTCTTTTTCTCCCTCTCTTCTCTCTTTTTCTCCCACAGTGTTGCTGCAGCGTTGCACGTTGTGTCTCTAATACGCCGTCAGTAATTTGCGAGTAATCTCTGTCCATTCATGGTTCTCATTTGTCTCTTGCAGCACATTGGAATTATTATCACAGCGGCGCAGGGAGACCAGAGTGAAGCATCTACCCATGACATGAATGCTAATATTGTTTTGAGTGGAACGGCCCATTTTCTTTATAATGTCAGTGCTGGTTGCTGTTTCAGCGGGATTCCAGGTCTCTGTAATTGTAACAAGGAGCTGAATTTGATTTTTGAAGCGATGTGGCAATTCACACGCAGAAATGAGAACAATGAGGTGATGTTTCTTGGAAACGAACCTGAACTTAACACATCCAAGTCAGAAAAAGAATAATTTTGCCAAAAGCAAAAAAAAAGTTGTTCCAAACACATCTGCTGTTATTTTGTCAGGAGAACACAGAAGTTTATTTCTTTATTTAAGCTGCAATCTGTAATGTTTTTGGTTGAAATGTACAAAAAGCTGTTTTGTTGCAGAAAATCTGTAGATGTTGCAGCATTCATCCACATTAAGAAAATTACTCCAATTATAACATTTTTATGTTTTACATGTGTTTTTTAGCAAATACTGTGACCGTTCATAGTGACCCTGTCTATCACTGTTCAAAATGAAGATAAATCACCATAGAAGCACATTTATTCAGATTTTTGCTGGTGCAAAAATTAAGGTAACAAATTATGTAAATGTTTTTCATTAAATCACAGTGGCATGTTTCTCCTGACAACTTTAAAATTTTCTGCTCTGCTTGTATTACGGTTTCGTTCACAGTTGTGAGTTGATGGACAGAGTTACAGAGAAAACATAGTAAGGCCAACATCAAGAAAACAGTAATGGCTGCGATATTCCCACACTCTGCTCCCAGTACTACGGTCCTCATTTTCCATCTCTCTATTTTTCTTTCTGTATCTTTTTGGCTGATGTTTCGCCCACAGATGCAAGATTTGCTGTGTCTAGCCTCAGTTTTCGTGCTTGTAATATAGGCCATACTTTAAAAGCTGCGTTCTGTAACTTTAGTTACTTAAAAACAAACAAAGTTACTGAGCAAGTACATAACGGATCTGATTAAGATTTGCTTGTCTTTGCACAATTCACAGCGCTAAATAATGATTTACAGTTTGTGCTGCCGAGTCCGATGTCCTGAGAAATGTTTGATTTGACTTTAACATACACAATGAAAAGTATGTAAAGTAACTTGCAATTTTATATTTTAAACAGAGATGGCAGTAGAGAGGCAAATGTTATGTATTGCAGCTTTAGTAGTCTTTGTTTATATATATAACAATTTATAGATTCTTTTATTACTTAGATTTCAGTTAAATCTGTGTTTAGGTGTCATTTTAAAGGCTAAAAAGCCCAGTTCAGTTTTTAAGACTAGATGATTTAAATAAATGCAGAACAATGTCTGTCAGTGTCTGTATGGACATAATCTACTTGAGTTGTGTCTCTGTAAATCATACTCAATCAGTACTTTTGAATGAACAGAAGTCTGGACCTGTCTAAGTTTTGCACAAATTAGTTCAATTTTTATGGTTCTTTCTTTAAAAATGTGCACTAGATGTAAATATTTACATTTTCATGCTTAACACTAAGAAAAGTTCTGGTTTTGTGTCTAAAGTTTTTTCGCAGGGTAGCCCTGATGTAAACGTTGGGCCGAAGTGAAGCTTTGTTTGGGTTTTAGCTGCCGATGAACTAATTTATTGTTGCACCTCTCATCTGGTCCAGTGCTGGTCTGGCAGATGAAGATGTGGTCTTCAGGAGTCCATAATTTTCACAGAAAGGTTTTTAAAACAGTGACTCTTGGGAACGTTGAATGTTTGTTTCACTTGTTCCAAAGATCCAGGTTACCGTTGCTGGAAACATCGTGTAAAATATTGAATTCTCGGGTGACCTCAGGGCGGCCACATTCATGTAAAACACTCACAAAAACAGGCAGCCATGCACCGCAGCTTGTCGCATTTCACTCCCTCACATCCAGCGTGTTTTCTTTGCTCATGTGCAGCCAATGCAAACAGCCCTGATTTGCTAAACCTTGATGCAGCAACGTGGCTGAAAACTCAGCAAGGTCAAACACTGTAACCTACACGGCAGATTCGCCGTCTCTCCAAACCAATTCATGTTAGTTTCGGATCATTAGTTTCAGGAGCTCTGCTGATGCTGCAGGTTCATGATGGAGGTCTCGGTTTTCTTTGCACCATGTTCAAAACTCTTCTGTAGTGGAGATACCAGTCAGGGACTCTCGGGGTTTTTCTTGAGATGGTTAGGTGAACCTGTTTTACAAACATAGTTGTATTTAATGCAAAGTGATTGTGTTTTGCACAACATCAGCGATACAATGTTCCTCTGTAATTCATCTCATATTTGCTTCCACCTAAGGAAGAACTGCAGACTATCAGTATGTAAAATATCTTACAGGTGTGTGGTTAATTGTAACTCAGATGTTGTGTAGAAAACAGGACCTAATAGACTGGTGTTGAGGAGCTCCAGAGGTCTTGAGGTCCAGGGGTGGGCTGAGGTCTTGATAGCCCTTTAAATCCTACTGTTCAGGTGGAGCTTTTGAAGAAGAACCAGCAGCTTCTCAGCCTGAATTGACCAGATAAATCAGTTTTGTGTGTCTGATGTTCTGGATCATGGACTCTCACAGGAACCATTCGGGTTAGATAAACAGTGACTCAGGAACCAGACGGAGGTCTCTCTGTGGCTGCACTCAATAAATTTTTGCAGGAAGCAATTTTGAGTTTGAATAGATTGAGGTTTCTCAATCTCATCACTTTATTTGCATTCATATATTTTTTCTTTGTGGTTCAGCTGGATGTTTCGGTTGAGGGTGATGCATAGCTGAAGGCATTTCTGTTGGCTAGCTTGGAAAGCTGTAATGCTTTGGAGCAAAGGTCTGAAATCCCTCAAACGTCAGTCTTCTCCATCCGCGATCAGCCGGGACTGCTGACCTGGCTAAAACACAGAGAGACGTTTACAATGCAAGCAGACCTTATGCCAAAATAATTTCATCTTCAGCTTTCTGCTCTGCTTTGTGCTTTCAACAGCTATGGCCTTGCTCTGTAATAAATGGTTTCTTTTTATTTGTGGAATATAAGGTTTCATATTCGCATAGATCCAAACTATAGTGCTGTGTGAGTCGGTGAACTATACCTGCTCTTCAGAGATGATTGCTTTCTTTCTTGTTAAAAATCGTTTGGATATTTTAATAGTTTGTTTCTGTTTCTTTCACAAGAACCGGTTTTTCTGCTTTGTAGTCCAAACTGGGTAAAGCTGAGCTTAAACACTCACTTTGAGAAGTTTAAAGTCTATTTGTCAATGATTATGAAGTTTGTTATGCTTGGCACAGCTCACAGCCAGTCAGTCATGCCAGTGTATCTCAGCATGTTGATGTTTGATGTTTCTTCAGGATTGTGGCCATACTGTCTACAAGTCTGGGATTAAATCCTTAGGTGTTGAAAATTTCATATTTTCCACCAAATATGGACACACAGTTGGAGCTTTGAGTTGGTCTGTATGCTAGTGTCTCCTAAACGTTGACAATTTGTACTTTATATGTTGAGAAGAAAATGATTGCTGTTCTCTGGCCGCAAGAAAGCCAAAAATTAAATGTCATTGTAGGATTATGCCATACTTTTGCATGAATTCTTGTGGCACTCATTTTTGCCTTAACCAGTTTATAGTGTATATGCGTGTTTTTTTTTCAGCACAGTTGTTCCCTGGAACAATCAAACCTGCACCTGTGATTCCTTATTTGACTTATTAGCTACAAGATCAGTTACCAGCCTGTAGCTTAAACAGGAACATTATCATATTAAGAGACTAAATGTGAAATAACTTTAACTTGAAGACAGAAAAGCTTGTGGCATTATGGCTAATGTGTAATTGAGTCGGTCTCAGTGAAGTCTCGCTGACTGAGAAACTTGTCATTTCTATAGCCCATTATAAAGTACCAGTGTTACAGACTCTGTTAAAGAATGACTCATTTATTATACGTCAGGTTGAGAATGGCGCTGTGTGGTTTTGTCCTGTGTGTGGTTTGCACAGCTGCAATAAAGCGCTGGCCTTGTTTCATCTGATCTTCGCACTCTAATGCAATAGTGCCAGTCTTTATAATGGTGTTGGAAAAGTATATTGGATTTTAAGTCGTGTTTTAGCAGTCCTGGTTGGTAAAAATCTAGCAGCATAAAAAGCAGGATGTGTAATTTAATTTTTGTACATCCTGCCTTCCTTGCACATATTTTTTTATTTTTTTGTGCAATTTCCTCTCTCTCTCTCTCTCTCTCTCTCTCTCTCTAATCTCTAATTCTTATCTTCTAGTTTTTCTCTCAGCCTGGCTGCTGGTTTTCTCTGAAGGCTTCTCACATCAGTATTTGTTTCTGGAAGTTGAAACCTCACATTGTGTTGTGGGTTGAATTGGCGACTTGGCATGATGCGTCTCAAGCTATAAATATTCAGTTTGAGTCATTCCTCAAAACTAGTAATAGAGATTCATCTGAAATCGGCTCGTAAAGAGCTGTGAATTATTATGGTATGTATTCATTCTTCATTCAGTTTCCTCATTGTTGCATCAATTTATTCATGAAGGGCAGTCAAATATTTAACAGCCATTCACGTACATTATATCCAAGAGTGATGATGCAGTAGAGACAGGCAACGCTGTCAGGTTAAAAGTGTCTGAATTAGCCTAAACTTTAAGGAAAGCTTAAAATAAACTGGTTGAAGCGGCAATATGGGCATTAAATGAGTAACTTGTCGGTTTAAGTGAATTTTAAGGCTAAATCCTCATGGCATCTCGACAGATGGGCTGAGTTTGTTTGAGCCGTTATAACTGTACTCAAAGTTAAGCCTCAGAGCGAGTTTTTAACTTGCTTAAGCTAAATTGCTAAAATCCTTGCTTTGAGTCTTTGCTTTGAAAATTTTTGACGTGTTCTGTTCACAGGCGTGTAACTGGCTGAGATCTGCAGAAATGGGTTTTGGTAGATGTAACAGCACCTGTGAACAAAGTCTATATGAGTTCTGATGAATTTAGCTTTGTGAGTATGGTTTCATTTTAACCTGTATTTAGTCATATTGTCCATCTGTATAACTAGCTAGTTTGTGTGTGTGTACACTATACTATACTATACTATACCATATAGTATAGTATGTATACTATATGGTATATACCATACTATACTATATCTAGCTGTGCAGAGTTTTGAGATTATTGAATCTTTGTCTTTTTCTTTCTCAAGTGCACTGGAAAATAATTGCTGCCAGAACAGATTTTCTTTCTTTTCTTTTTAATCGGTCTGTTTTGTGCTTCATCTCCATGGATGTTATCCTCATATGCCTGTTTCAAGTAGTTTAATTTCAGACTGATGGGGAGAAATGTAGAGTGGAGAGAAGTGAAGAGAGCCTCCGTCCCTCCTGCTGGCTGCTGTTAAACCACTTATTTCAAGACAAACTGGATTATAGAGCAGAGAGACAAAAGCTGAAGTCCACAGAGGAGCTGTTACGCTGCAATACCTTCAGCGTGGCTGCGACTATGTTTTCAAGGGCTTGCATTAAAAACAGCAGCCGTGAAGACAGACACTTCTTGTGTATGTGGGAATGATGAGGATACAGTAGCTCTGAACATTTCTTCCAATGTTTGAGCAGCGGCCGTTCCCTGAGGGTTTGCTGCTATCACATTTTGTTTTGCTTTTTAAAATGTTTTCTGCCCTGGTGTCATATTTGATTCCATGTCTTTGTTTCATCCACAGAAGTGTGTGTTTGTGCATGAGTGAGTGTGTGTGTTTGTGCATGAGTGAGTGTGTGTGTTTGTGCATGAGTGAGTGTGTGTATGTGTGTGCATGAGTGTGTGTATGTGTGTGCACGAGTGTGTGTGTTTGTGTGCACGAGTGTGTGTGTGTTTGTGTGCACGAGTGTGTGTGTGTGTGTGTGTGCGCAGGAGTGTGTGTGTTTGTGTGTGTGTGTGTGTGTGTGTGTGCGCAGGAGTGTGTGTGTTTGTGTGCACGAGTGTGTGTGTGCAGGAGTATGCGAGTATGTTTGTGCAGCAGGACGTTGCGTGCAGAGATGTTGTTGAAGAATTGATCTTTTTACTGCGTGTGATAGAGAACTCATTCCTTTACAGTGACATGTTTTTGCGCAGACATGTAAATAGGGAAGCGCTCAGCCTGCGCATGTGGATGCGATTAGATCTGGTGTATCCAACCCAGTGCCAGACGCAAACCAGACCAAAAGTGACATTCTTGTTTGTCTGATATCCAGGTGGTGTTAGGGTAAGAAAAGCAGATAATGTTTGACGCTGTTTTATCAAACGCACCGTCCGCTGCCTGTTGCTCAAACCTAAAACATTCTCCAGGATTGCAAATGACTGCATTTATATCCACAAATATTCAAATACTTATTATCTATTTGTAGGTGTTAAAACCATAAAATCCCGCCCCCTCTTTAGAGCTCTCCAAAGCCACACCCCCTCCAGCACATGAGCTCATATATAGTTTGACAGACATGTAGGATGTCCTATCATTGCATTTATGTAAGTAACAACTGAATTATTAAATGTCTCTTTGTGATATTATTGCTTAAATATTTTTACTATTACTATATACAGCTAAAATTACGTCACCAGAAAGAATCATATAAAAGGACAGTGTTTTGTTTAAACTCAGTCATACTGTATACAGTATGAGACATTAAATGACTTTGCACTTTGTACGTTTATTGCACACAATCGATGTAAGGCTTGTAAACACTCATTTATAGAGCGATCTGGTTCACTGTACCACCACTACAGTGTTTTGTACACTTTTCTGCACACAGACACATGGAAACCCACACAAACAGGTTTGGCTGTGCGTTTTGGCCGCGAACCTAAAGCGCTAAATCCCTGCTAGTTCTCCAGAGCCTGTGCAGCCTCATAAATCCATCCCGAATCCCGCATGCGAGTTTCACACTCCCTCATGACCTCACCAACACATCCTCAGCCTCCGCTATATCTCCTCCATCTCCAGCTCTGCCTCACCCCAACCGCCGCTAATCTGTCTGCGTTTTATTTATTTATATGTATTTGTGTGTGAAAACTCTGGCTGTGTTTGCTGGCAGGGTTGTGCAGAGTTCAGTCAGCAGTAACTGCATCAGATTCCTCCATCAGCTCTGATTTGCGGTGATTTGATACCTGCTGAAAAGGATGATGTCTTGTTACCTTCATCTGTCTGTATTTACAGTCCTGCGGCGCTGGTGAAGTTGGTGATTTATCATCTGAAAGCTCTTCTGACCAGCTTATAAATCCTGCATGTATGAACAGAAACATTCAAGGCATTTTGAGAGCTTTCTTCTGACATAATTGCCCCAGATCTGTGTGCTGTGTGAACGTTTGTCTTAAACTGCTGTCGTTCACTAATAAGGGGCCGGGACATTTCTGCAGTGAAGTATGTGAGGAATTTAAAGCAGCGCTAAAGGTCATTTTATTATGAAGTAATAAATATTTGAATAATTAACTTTACAATGTTTTCTATTACAAGTGAACTGTTCACTATTTTGTCTGTTTTTTGTTTTATACTAACCTGATATTAGTGTGTTAATCAGGCAGGGTTTCGCTTAGCTTAGCTTAGCTGGTAGAGATGTTCTAGCAGCACAGAGGTTGTGGGTTTGAATCTGAGGGGAAAATAAATAATGTATATGTTGAATGCAGGCTAAGTTTTATTACTGTAATTAAAAAAAATATATATGCAAGCCTCTATAACACAGAAGGGGTCACAAATTTAAAGATTGTTTTTGCAGTATTAAGAATTGATTTTGAAAGATGTGATAGTTCTGAAAATACCCCCTGCTGAACCTTTTCTTCTGTTTCTTGTTTTAAGTTGAGAGATTTATGTGGGCAGTCAGAACTTCCACAGCGCTGCTGTTTAGCTTCTTAGATGCAGAAACTTTCTAAATGCAGTTCTGTGTTTCTCTTTAGGCCGCTGTTCCGCTCGGCCTCTGTTGCCTGCCGGTTAATGGCCCCTCTGAGACCTCCATTTACAACCTCTTCCCTTCAGCCCGCAGCTCGTTCCACAGAGACATGCAGGTTCCACCTGCAGCAGCTGCCGCATGCGCGCATTTAAAACACCTTGAGATCTTATCAGTGTTTATCCTGTTAACAGGTTTTATTCGTTCTGATAAAACATTTAATTTACTGATGTTGTTTTGTGCGATCAGGACGTTTTTTTTGCAACGGGACGTTTTGCTTAATCTTTTGGGCGTTTTATTGCGCGCTTTATGGCTTTGGTCAGTAAACTTAAACAGATGTTGCACAAACTGACTATCACAGGTGGTTAACTTGATTTTGTCCTGGACTTTAATTGGTGAAAGATTTATGCATCTTTGGACCGTGGAACCTTCTTTGTTCAAAGGTATTGCTGAACAAAAACAGGATGGCGGTGACAGAATCAAGGTTCTGTGTTTTGGTTCAAGGTTTGAGTGGAATTGAGTTTTAGAAGGCAGGGATGCTAAATGTTGTCATACCCTCATCTGTTTGCTTGAGGTAAAGGTCGTGTCTTTGGGGAAATACTCTATACATCATTGAATAACATGATTATATGGGAAATGTCCACGTCCCTTGTGAACGCTGTGCTGCTCTCAGTGCCTCAAACAGAGATGGCCGCAGACAGAAGAAATCAATGCTTCTGTGCAGAAGAAGTGGGCATTAATACAGAACACACACTCTTTCTGTGGGTGAGTCAGATTTGAGTAATGCTGTTTCTCACTCACTGCGGTTTGCAAGGTTGTAGTATTGACACTGTCAGAGGTGACTGAAAACAATTGTTCTCAAGTAGAACTGTGGGGTGATTTCATACTCTGTGTATTCATGAAACAATTTGTACATTGTTTTTTTTCTACGTCTTTTGGAGTTTGTTCACCTAGTGTGAGTGTGTGTGTGACTTCCTGTGTCCTATGTAAACCAAATAGCCCCAATAAATAAACCAAATAACAGACTAAATAGTGACTTTTGTTAATAAAAAAGGCAGACATTTTTCTATGAGGGTTAGAGTGAGTGGACGTAATGTACAGTTTGTACAGTAAAAAAACCATTACATCTATGAAGACTACTCATAAACCACATATACCAACGTGTGTGTGCGCGTGTGTGTGTGTGCGCGAGCGTTTGCAGGAGAAAGTGTGTTTGTTTTAAAATGACATAGGGTAAATAAATGCCTTTCAAGAGTTTTATTTTTGGGTGATCTGTCTCTTTAAAAGCATTTGATGCGGGGCTTTGAAGCCGCCGTTTGCGTGTTTGTTAGCCGCTCGGCCCAAATGAGTTCCGTGTTTGCAGGAAGTCATAAAATTGCTCAAGGGTTTGCTTGATCCAAAATCAACTGGAAGAGGAAACAAGCCGAACCCCACAGCTGCTGTACGGGGAATAAACAATATTTTTCTCCCTCTTACTTAAAGTGTAAAATATTCAAACACTCTATAAATGAAATCATTTCCTTGCTGGATATAGGAGAGTGTTTAATATCAGTGCTGTAGTTTGATGGATGGCACCTTTATAAGGCAATATCTTGTTTATTTGGTAAAGTCTGTAAAACAGCTACAGGAGACATTGCCTTGAATCGTGACATCTAGCTTGTCTCACTCAGCAGCAGTGGGTTCTGTTGTGTTTATTATTCTGGGCTCTGAACACTTACAGATAATGGATTCTGCTGTTGGCTAAAAGTTTAGGCCATGCTCACGACGCCCCTCCAGTTTTCACCAACCGTCATGGGAATTTCAAGAGTTGATGTCAGAGTGAATCTATAATGTGTGCATGCGGTAAATATCAAATGACTCTAAAGACTCCAGCAAATTGCTCATGAAAAATGTTTGTATTCCAAATTGTGCTCCAGTGTTTATTTTGTCATTCTCGGTTTACATATTTTTGGATGATTTCTGTTTTTCTGTAGCTTCGTTTCAGATTTAAAGAAACGCTTGACTTTAGGGTCGATCATGGTGTCGGTTTGCAAACAAGGCGGCTTCAGAGTTGAGAATCTGAAAATCGAAAATCAGCCAGGCAGAATTGGTTTTGGCACATCTTTCTTTAAATACTTAGCTATGGCTGCTTTCTCAAGTCAATTTGTGCTCTTATGTTCATTGTGGTTTTTCCCTCTTACTGTTTTTCAGAAGAAACATCTGCACCTGCTGCTGAGCGTGTTTCTGCTTGGCTTCTGGGGAATCGTCCTCCTGGCTTGCAGACTCTACTGGATGGGCAACAAACCTCCAAACTTCTCCAACTCTGATAACCCTGCAGCAGACTGCCCCTGTTTTCTAACAAGGATGTTGACTTTCTTTTACCTACCTGCCATGAACGTTTGGCTCCTCCTCTGCCCTGACATGCTGAGTTTTGATTGGTCAATGGACGCTTTGCCTCTTCTGAGGAGCATTGCTGATTGGAGAAACATCCACACCGTTGCCTTCTACACTTCGCTTTTGGCACTGGCGTGGTTTGGTCTTCGCAGTAGCCCAACCAAAGGCAAGGAGACCAATGGCAAACATGTAGCAAATGGAAAGTCCACTAATGGACACAGTTGTAGCTCTGAACATGAACACTCCACGTTTTACTCAAACTCTGTGCAGATGAATGGTACCAATGGTACTGAGAAACACTGCTTGTCGACTTTACCCACCACTGAGAGCTTGGTGGTCTTCTCATTGGGTTTGTTGGCTATTCCATTCCTACCAGCCACCAACCTATTCTTCTACGTAGGCTTTGTGGTGGCCGAGCGAGTACTGTACATCCCAAGTATGGGCTTCTGTCTGTTGGTAGCAGTTGGGATGAGATGTTTGTATGTCAGACTGAGAAGAAAGTTCTCCAGAAATGTGGTACTGGGCTGCTGTGCCACCCTGGTTCTTCTCTTTGGGATTAAAACAGCGCTGAGGAACCGGGATTGGCAGAACGAGGAGATGTTGTACAAGTCAGGAATATCTGTGAACCCTGCAAAAGGTATTGTATACATTAGTGGTGTACAGCGGTAAGCGCTGCATTTCTCATGGTATTCTGTTCATACTGAAAGCAGTTTCCATAAACCTATTATTGAATAGTTCTTCAACAAACACTGTTATTATTATCATTATCAGGACACCATAAGATTAAAGCTCTCAAGAACCTACAAACCGCAATTCTTGTTTATTCGGCCATCATTTCGTACTTAGATGGTCGAGTTGTTATCCAACTACAACAATCCTGTACTTCAGAAATTGTTACTGGACAAGGTGAAAGCAGGACGTGTTGCGATAATTTATTTCTCCACATGTTGCCACAAACCAAAAATAGCAGATTCTCATCCTCAAGGGTTATGCAGTTTGTTTTATGTACTAAGTTTCCCTGAAAGTTTCCAATTTTTTTCTGTATGTCCCATTTCTTTTTTCTCAGAGAGATGTTTGGTCTATCTCTCTGAACATTAAACATTTAGTGTACTTGGAGAAGTGAGAGTGTACGGCTTACTTATTAATGGTTAAAGTGTCTTTTTTTGTACCCTATCTATTTTTTATATGTTCAGCTGTCTTATATTATATGAAAATATGCTTGCCTTTAAAATGTATAGACACATGTAGACTCATAACCTTGTATAGACTGATATAAGCATATACGTATTGACATTTATACTGATGTAAGCATGTATGTACTGACATTATAGTATATCAGTATAGACTGATTTCTTGATTTCGATTGGTTGGCTCAACACACAGCATACAAATAAAGGTTTAATCTGGTACCAAGTACCAAGATTTTTTACCAGAGCATCTTAAACCAACATGTCGGCCTGTAAGGGTTAGAAACTCATTTGTGTGACAGGCAATTACTTAATTTTATTGCCAGCACACAAGATGTGCTTTAAACTTTGGCAGCTTAGAAATCATCTGTTCTTTACTTTTTTAGTTCCACTCTCCTTTAGATCCTCACATGCCTCAGATTAATTCTGACTGTTGTGGAGAGCCAGTGAAGTGTTAAATGACTCTCCCCTCTGATTGAATTTTCTCTATTAAAGACAGCCGTCTTTATCAGCTAAGTCCTTTAAATTGATTATTGTCACAATTTCATTTGAACCATTTATCAAGCTAGACTGCATCAATATGATTTTGTAATTACCTCCTCGTGATCCAATTTTACAGCCCGTAGCACTCTCACCCCTTTTCATAGCACACGGTCCATGCTAGAGTTGCATCTAAGATTGAATTATTGTAATGTCATTTTCCCTGCGTTTGTGCCTCTGGCAACCAGCGTACGCATTTCAGTACATTTTAAATTCTTTAAATTCTACCATACTTTTATCTGAATATATAAATCTGATAGATAGATTTTATTTTAGATTCAAAACATATTTCTGCTGAAAAACTAAATCAAGGCAGACTTTGATGTTTGTAAAGCGTTTGGTTTAGGTTTGGCTACAGTAAATAAGCAACAGCATGTTCCAATTTTCTCCTCAGAAGTCTTTCGGTTCTGATGGCTTGGATGCATTTTGTGTTCAGACGCTTGTTAATTTCTGATATCTCCCATTTTGTTTTCGTTTTTTTTATTCTCAGCCTGGGGTAACCTGGGGAACGTGCTTAAGAACCAGGGGAAGGTGTCGGAGGCGGAGCAAGCGTACAGGAACGCTCTGTACTACCGGAGAAATATGGCCGACATGCTGTACAACCTGTGAGTGAAGGAACTTCCTGTCTGCAGCTGACTGTATCGATCTGGCCCATAATTTATCAGCTTTCCTGAGGGTGTTGACACGGATTCCCAACACACACATTAACCCCGGCGTCAGGGCATAAAGAACCCCTGTGATCGTTTTCATACATAATTCATGTGTTTTGAAACTGATCCTGATAGAAGCATGATTTGATTACAAAGCGATTCTCAATGCATCTCATTTTTCATCACAGTTCGTAGGTATGTGATAGAAGCTGTGATTGATGAAGCTGTGATTAATTTAGTCATTTTCAGATTATGAATCAGATCCGATTATGGATTTTTTTTGTATGTTGATGTGGAAACATTTGTGCAAGTATTTGTTGTTTTCCTAGTCCCATGCAGTTATTTTGATTCATTTGATTCATTGAATGTTTTGTCAGTGTTAAGTAATTGTGGGCACATACTGTAACTGTTCTTGTTCTTCTCGTGGCTGCAGGGGTCTTCTGCTCCAGGAACACAACAGGTTCTCAGAGGCCCTCCATTACTATAAACTGGCCATTGGGAGCCGACCAACTCTGGCTTGTAAGTACAGCTCTTATTTTTTACAGCACTTACTGTGTCCAGGCAACTACAAATTAAAAAGTGTGTGCATGCATGCGTGTGTGTGTATGTGTACATACATGTGTGTACACACAGATAAAGTCCAGAGTTGCAGAAGTAATGATGATTCACAAGCTGTACACAGCCGCTGTGTTTTCTCTCCTGAATGATTGACGTTTGATTCAGTTTAAACAGGAAAAACAGAACCGAGGCCAGAATTCTTTCATCCTCTCTGGCCTGTGGTGGATGCATTCGCCTGTCACATATCCAGATGAAATGCATGTGCTATTATTGGCCGTGTAAAGGTTTCTCATAGAACTTTCCATGTTGTTTTAAGTGTCAGGGGAGGAAATTATTGCTGCTGTGCTTGAACGAACAGATTTGCTCGAGACACAATTATCATGATGTGTGCGCTGGGGATTTGTAAGACTTAACTTCTGTATTTACAAAAAGATGAGAATGTTTTACAACCGAACGTGTAACACGTTCATGCAATTCTAAATATTTTCCAATTGTGTATTATTTTAATAATGTATGCATAAATCTCTTTACAATTACATTAACGCATTTGGCAGAAACCTTCTTTTTACAAAGAATACAGAGTTTTAGCTAAACATCTGATCAGTTCATGTGTTCGCTAGTATTTCAACCCACAATGTTTAGCATTGCTAACAGCTGAGCTACAATAACACAGAATTCTTAACACAGTTCTGCTCATTAATGGTACATGGTAAACAAACACTGGCTTTTGTGAATAATAAAAACACCACATGCCAAAGTGGCGCAACTGTTTTTCCATGCAAAAAAAATTAATCTCAGGAATAATTATGATTAGGATTCTATAATGTAGAAAAAATGCCTTTTGCTCTGTGCATGATTGTCTACGTTCTCTCACACACACACACAGACTGACACACACACACACACACACAAACACACACAGTGGTGTGAGTTTTAAACACATCTCTAACAGCCTGAGATCAGATGTTACAGACTCCAGTGAAGAGTGATGGATGTGTCATTTCCCCGCTGCAGGTTGAGCAGTGATGGATATTCCGGCCTGTGATATGAAGACGTTAAGATCTATGGTTCTGTGTGTGTACATGGTCCATTAAGAATGTCAGGAGTAAGCCTGCTGGTGGACTGAATGTTCCCTGCCGACTTACAGTTGATTCTGGCCCGGTGGACTGTGAATATGTATTGGCACCTGATCGACTCAACTGTAGACTCCTGATCTGCATAAATCAGCCGCTTCATTCCTCAGTTCCCACTGGAGCTCTTCGTTTGAGCCCAAATAATCTTTATTACCTTTTGCCAGGACATTGATGTTTAACTCTGTCTCTTCCTCGCTCTCTCATTCCCTCTCCCTCCCTTTCTGTCCCTCTCTCTTTCTCCCTCTCCATTTTTCTCACCCTCTCTCCCTCCCTCATCCTCTCTCCCTCTCTCTCTCTCTTCCTCTCTCTCTCTCTCAGCTGCTTACTTGAACACAGGGATTGTTCTGATGAATCAGGGTCGTCTGGAGGAGGCCAGGAGGACGTTTCTTACCTGTGCTGATATCCCGGATGAGAACCTGAAGGACCCTCATGCACACAAGAGCTCTGTCACCAGCTGCCTCTATAACCTGGGCAAACTTCTTCATGAACAGGGTCACCAGGAGGTCGGCTGATCTCAGCACAGCTCAACAAACTCTCTGTTTACTGTAACATGATGCATGTTAATCTTGAGTGTTAAAGTACTTTATTTAATTATGTTCTTTGTTTGTTTGGTAGGAGGCCGTTGCTGTATATAAAGAAGCGATACAAAAAATGCCAAGACAGTTTGCCCCACAGAGCCTCTACAATATGATGGGTGAGTGTGTCTTTTACATATTCAGTGTATATTTGCTGCCAGGGCACATCTTCACTTCTAGCTTGTTGTTTATCCTGTCTCACAACAGCGATTGTGTTTTTTTCTGTCATCTCTGTAATAGATTTTGTCACCCTGTGTCGACAGCTACACGCTGAAGCTACGATACAGTCGCTGTTCAACACTAAGAGCTTGAGAATCTTCTGCTTTTCTTTCCTAAACGGAAACAAAGTCTTGTTGAATATTAATATCTAGCACAACAGTTTTCCCACTTTCCCTCCCATCTCATTTTCTCACAATTATCCGCTGCTACCCCACTTTTTCTCAAGTTCATTTCTCTCCAGGCTCATTTGTGTTCACTTTTCTTCCTGCCACATTTTGTTTCAACTGCGCTGAGTTGAATTTCAGTCAGAATCATGAGTTTCCCCTCAGACCATCTGAGCGCAGTTGAACTGAAGGTCTAATTGAGTCTGTATAATAATCCTCATTATATTGTTTTGCTCGTTGCTAAATACGGCAGAACAATGTTTCTGTTCACGACAGGAACAGATGTCGTCTTTTCTGGACAGCTTGGTGTGAAAGATAATCATTATTTTACACCCGTTATGCAAAATCTAATACAGGAAAGAGTTTGTTGTCGCTAAAACGGTCATTATGACTGTTTATGCTTTGACATCAAAACCTGTTAATTACAGAATATCCTGCATCTGTTTTCCTGCGATGTCGCATTTTTGTAACAAGCTGTTTTTACGTCTCTATCAGCGTTGTGTTGCGCGCTCTTCATCAATAACCGCTACATTAACTTGTTTTTTTTTAACATAAAACATTTCCGTTGCATTAACAAAGCTAATGATGAATTAGTTACTGAAACGATTCCTAAATGAGCTGCTCTGTATTTCTTACGTTTTTCCAGTGCAGTATTACATCATCAGCCTTCTGCAAAATGTCCTGCTTTGCTATCGGTACAATAACAGCTTAAAATTCTGCAGTTATTGGACTTTCAGACTGTTTTAATGACCTGTATGTACTATATTTAACACTAGTGCTACACGGCTTGTAATCGGACTTCAGGGTCGTGTGAAACTCCAGCGTAGTCACGTCCCCTCTGCTGATATCGTTTCTACTGTAATTACGTTACATTAACATTGTTTAGCCTGTGTTATCTCAGTCAAGAAGCTGCGTGATAGAGCTGTCATATAATCTTTAGCCTGAGGGGGAGAGAGTGTGTAAGTGCAGGTGGGTCGGAGCTTTGAGGCTGGATGAGGTATTAGCCGATGTTTAAAGAACATGAGTGTGTGTTTACACTCGTGTCGGCTGATCTTCTGCTGTTACAGACACAGCTCTGTTCTGTGAGCGAGGAGATAAGAGCTCAGGCCTGAAATCAGTGCTTAACAGACTGAGAAGTTCAACTGGGGTGTTTTTGTAAAAGCACTTTAAAACTGAAGTGTGTCGTTTTGGTGCCACTGGTGTCACCAAATTGATTTGTCACCAAATTGAATGATAGCAAGTAATTTTTACTTATTACATTACTATAATTTTAGTTTCTGTTTAAGACTTAAAGCATATTTATAATAAACAGATTAAATGTTTTAAGAACGCTGAAAATTTATATTATTAACAATCAGATTAAAATACTTACATATTACCTGAACATTGTTTGCAGTGATCTGTGTGTTGATTTGATGATGTATGTGAATTTTTGATGATTCTCACATGTATAAATGTTTTTGCTGTGAGGTTATTGATTTATATATACTATCTATTGCACATTTGTTGTATATGTGCTGTGCAGCAAATCAATGGACTGCTTGTGGTTTCACTCAGCGCTGGTTTTGCATAAGCAGACGGAAGTTTCCAGTGTCACGTTTCATTGACTGTTTGTGGGTTGTTCCAGTTGACTGCCTTCATCTCTGTGGAATAAACCATTGCGAGGGGTCACGGGGGGGTTTGTGTGCTTCCTTAACTTCTGACCTGTTGACCTGACCCTCGTCTGCTCCTCACAGGAGAGGCCTACATGAGACTCGGCAAACTGACAGAGGCTGAACACTGGTATAAAGAATCCCTCAGAGCCAAACCGGACCACATACCTGCACACCTCACGTACGGCAAGCTGCTGGCCATGACGGTAAAACACCTATAATTGATTTTAACCAATTAATAGTAATTGTTGCTAACCAAATGGTTGCAGGTTCCTCAAAGGTGTCCCATGAACTGTTGCAATGGTGATTTGAAGTAACCCTTTAAGTGCACTGAATTGCTTTGTCCTAACTAGGCCTAAAGCAGTGGCAAAGTAGCAATCGACAAAGTTGGCAGTGGCAAAAACGTTGTTTTCACGCTACAGGTTAAAGGGATAGTTCACCCCAAAATGAAAATTCTTTCTTCATTTTCTCACCCTCATGTAATTTCAAACCTGTGTGATCTGGGAAATGCATCTGGGGAACACAACAGAAGACGTTTGTAATTCTCCAAATAGCTTTTTTTTTTTGACCACAAAATAAAGTAGTCAAACAGTTTTTAGAATAACATGAGGGGAGCCAGTAATGAAAAGCATTTATTTTTGAGTGAACTATCCTTTTAAAATTCAGCAGGATGTCATAGTCACAGCCAATCAGAACAAAATGTTGATAAAAGTAACAGCTGAAGGACTCATCTGAATTATTAGCTGACCGTATTCTCTCATTTAATGACATCATCCAGTCAGAAAAGAATCTTAAGCACACATTGGCTTCATGTGACTAAGATATCACTTTATATAACACGTTTTTCCTCATAGGTACCTGAAAGTCCCTTAAGCCCAAACACATTCTTTCTCTCTCTCTCTCTCTGATATTTAAAACCGCAAAGTGGACCGGCTTCTAGAAAAGAAAAGGCCGAGATTACTGGCACGTACGCCCGAGTCTGAATTCACTCAGCGGAAATCTGTGTAGACAGATATGAGAGGAGATGTGTTAAAAAGAGAAGCTCTGAGATTTCAGCTCTGCTGTGGGGCAGGTTGTCTCAGGTTTGCCGGCTCTGTCTTCTCTCATTTCCAGGCTGGTCGTGTGGAGCACTAGAGGGTTTCCTCACGGACGAGGCACCGCCAGCTGATTAAATAAAGCAAATACGGGCCATCTTAATTTACCATCTTTGAAACCTGAACAGAGAGTACAGGGGAAACGGCGTGTTTTTGAAAGAGCGTTTGTTCAGAGGAATTCTGAAGGGCCAGAAAGAAAAATCTGGTCTGACAAGAAAATCAAACAGAAGAAATGTAACAGAATCTGTTACGGCTAACAGAATCATTAGCCGTGTTCTTACATGTCAACATGAAATTAAAATTGACCCTTTTGCTGTATGCATTCCTGAACACACTGTTGATGTTTCATCAGTAAAATGAGTCTCACATTTAAGGTGATGTCATTAACCCCTCCCCAGCTGTGTGTGTGTGTGTCTGTGTGCGCATGTGTGTGTCTGTGTTTGTGTGTGCATGTCTGTCTGTGTGTGTCTGTGTGTGTGTGTCTGTGTTTGTGTGTGCATGTCTGTCTGTGTGTGTCTGTGTGTGTGTGTGTGTGTGTGTGCATGTCTGTCTGTGTGTGTCTGTGTGTGTGTGTGTGTGTCTGTGTGCGCATGTGTGTGTCTGTGTTTGTGTGTGCATGTCTGTGTGTGTGCATGTCTTTGTGTGTGTGTGTGCATGTCTGTCTGTGTGTGTCTGTGTGAGTGTGTGTGTCTGTGTGAGTGTGTGTCTCTGTGTGTGTGTCTGTGTCACTTCAGCTTCTAAACAAGACTGAACTGTTAAAGTAAAACAAAGTTGTTCCATTTTCTTTCAATCCTGGTTTTATAAACTGTTTAGATTACAATATTTCTCTATCAGGTACTTCAAATGCCTCAGACGTAAGAGATAATATATGATGTGAGAGAACATGAAAGGGTCCTGTCTCTCTCTCTCTCTCTCTCTCTCTCTCTCCTTTTTCTCTCAGTTGATGACACTCCCTGTTTCTTTAGTTGACTCTTACCTCAAAGATTCCCATACAGGGATTTACAATGCAATCAAAAACACAGGTAAACGTTAGAAACTGTCTGAATGATTGGAAGACCCAAGGACAATCCACGAGAGACAAACTCAATCCATCACAGGGTCGCTGCTCTGATCAAACTCAAGTGAGAGAGAATGAAATGGTGTTATCTTCAGAGAGCAGTATTGATTTAAACAAACTTTGCAGCTCGGCTCTCTGATCCTTGTGGTTTCTGCTTGTTTAATGCAGAACGGAGAGGAATGGAAGTACCCACAATCCTTTGGGTGAAAAGGAAACTTCCTCGAGGGCGAGCGCGGTCTGTGCTGTGATCTGATACTTTCGTTCGCTGACCTTAAGTAAACTTGAATGGGAATCAAACAGCGAATACATTTTTCCATAATTCAGTTTTTAAATTTGAGGTAGCCAGCATTTCCAAACACTAACTGTTAATTGTAATTACATAATCTATAATGGTTGAGACACGATCAGAAGTTTACTACAGAAAATAAACTTTAGGCAGAAATAGCCATAATTAGTGAACATTAATAATGTATTTATGTTCATTTTGTCTGTTTGACTAAAGTTATTCCTCTCCCCTGTGAATGGTGACTTTTTAAAAATTGTAATCCATTAATTTCCTCTTCCTGTCATTCCAGTCTGACATCCTGGGGGGCGTGGCCAATTCATTTCAAATTCAACTCATGCATTACCAGAGAGTCAATTGTTAAGTTCTGAATTTCTCAACCTTGACTAATGAGACTTTGCTGAAGCGTGTCATCGGTGGCCATCTTGTTCTGTTCACAGCACAGAAGCTTGTGACAGCTGTGTGAAGCGTTGCATGTTTAATTCTATCATTTTAGTAAATGCCACAAAATCAGATGCTTTAATTTTTCTTTGATTTCATATTTCTTCTCCGTCTAAAAACATAAGTGAATAATAAAGAGGCGTTTGTTCTGGAAACATCAGTGTGTTCCTGTTTGGGGGACGGGTGTGATGTCGCAGTCAGGGCTTGAAAGGGAGGTTGTGATGAAACTCAGCTCTTGCTCCTGCTGTGTTGATCTCCTGTGACCTTTCACTCAAAACCAGCGGGGTCAGAGATCCAAACTCTAGGGATGCGTGTGTGTGTGTGTGTGTGTAGGAGTGTGTGTGTGTGTGTGTAGGAGTGTGTGTGTGTAGGAGTGGGCAGCCAGGGGGGGTTCAGCTGCGTTATTGAATTTTCTCATTTCCGCAAGTAATCAAGATCAGACTCCGTTCACAAACACCTCCGAGACGTCGGAACAGCAGTGTGTCTGTTGTCTCTCTGATGTCACGCTCAGATTAGGGGGTCGGGGGTCCGGCAGAGGGGTGTGTGTTTTCAGAGGAAAGGGGGTAAAACAGGATATTGCTTGCGAGTGATAACATGACCCTAGCGGATGAGAGCTGTGTTTGTCAGGAACTTGACAAAGCTTGTCATTGTGCTACATCTGAGCTTAGATTTACATGTTTTTAATTCATATCCAAATAACGCAGTCCAAAAATAAGTTAGTATATAGGGTCATACAGTGTTTTAATAGCACAGTTATATAGTGAAAAAAATATGGAGAAATAGGGTGTTATGAGCCATATTCAAACCTCTGTAGCCCAAATAAGCAGCAATATGTCAGCTGAATGTGGTAACTACTGCAACACTCTCTCTCCCTCTCTCTCTCTCCCTCTCTCTCCCTCTCACCTGTTCTCTCATTTTTTCTCACACTTTGTCGTCATGGGCTACAGATTCAAGCATCCATGTCTAATGATAAACAGTACCCCTGCCTAATGTGAATGCATTCCCTTGATTTAAAGTTACACACCACTGCTTTTGGGATTTAAATAGTACAGTGTACATAAAAATATATCACAGTTTTGCAGCTGGCCGGCAGATGACTGCATGCGCTGTTTGTCATGTGATTCATGAGAGGATGTTATTATAAAGCCTTGCGAACTGGAACCAATATGGATTTCTTTCACGCCTGAAGTTGCATGAAACATGTATTCACTTCTTATCACATGTCTGTCTGGAATACTGAATTCTCATTGGCCGGTCACTACATTTTGTGGGCAGAAATTTCATGTAAGACCCATTAATCTGTAAAATTGATTATGGGCCTGAATTTTTTCCTCTTACATATTTCATGTCAATTTATGTATTTGTGATGCAGTGTGATGTAACAACTAGTAAATTGTACAGCTGTCCTACATGCGTTTTGTTGTAGTAAATCATTAATGTTATTTATCATTAGTTGTATTGTTGTATTAAATCCTATTTTCATTGTTAGAAAATAGCATGGTGCAGTGCATAATTATTATTATTAATATTAATATAATGAATACACTGTATTTTGTGAAAAGATACATTTACTTTTTTTCATTATTAAAGACATCAGTTTTCTGATTTCAGTGTACCAAGTTTTTAAACTTTGTATCAACTTATGACATAACAAATAATTTAACAAGTAATTTGTGTGTATAGGAATGCAAGAAACATTAAACAGTAGAATTTCCAAACATGTTTCCTGTTGCTGCAGAGAAGATTGTACAGATCAGAGGTCAAAAATGAAAAATCTCATGAAAACCTCACTCCCGAAACATTCCTGATGCACAATGTGCTTGTTTGTTTTTATTCCAGGGTCGCAAGACAGAGGCGGAGAAATACTTCCTCAAAGCGATAGAGATTGATCCTGCTAAAGGAAACTGTTACATGCATTACGGTGGGTAATGTTGTTTTGTTCTGTCGATCGTAAACATGAGCTAAAACGATGCTGACCGGTTACTCCGTAATAGGAAGATAATGAGGTTGCGTGATGTTACATTGTACTGTACGTTCCCTGGATTTGCTGACATGGTGGAATTCGTGAAATATTTCGGAACGCCCCGTGCGGTTTCTCTAATGCTACGTATTAGCCGTAATTGAGGTCTTTATCTGTTGTTGGCTTGCTAATTGCGGTTACGTTTGTGGACTCTCGTCTCCGCAAGACAAATGATGCTGAGCAGGAAGTCATTGTTTCCCAGTTTTCCGAGACATACCTGGAATACAGATGTTATTCCTGTGAGACCGAGCCGCCCACACCCAAGCCTTCAGACAGGGATAATTAGGGCTGATTTCTCACAGGAAAACAGCATATGAGAGTCCGTATGAACATGATGTGGGTAAATTATACTCTAGTGAGTGACTCTAGTGAGACTCACATTATTGGAGCTCAGTTTACTTTGTAGGATCTTAATTTTGCCTCCTTACAATAATGTTGACTTTGCTTAAATTCATTTAGATTTTTTGTTGTTTTGCCTCTAGGTGTGTGTGTGTGTGTCGGTTTGTGTGTGTGTGTGTGTGTGTGTGTGTGTGTGTGCAGTAAGGCGGAAACCGGAAAGGTTTTTAATATGTAGTTGTCATGACCAAAAGATGAGCGGTAACTATTATCACACATCGATGAAAATAAAATAAAACAGTTATAGTGCTTTCACTTCATGTTTAATTATATTTACTTTTTCCACACAATAGGAAGTGTAGGGAGAGAGAGTGAGTTGAGAGTTTGGCCCTTAAGGCAAAGGGAGATTGTATCAGTGTCCCTGGATGCACCCGTTCATGGATTTGTCCGGATAAACGCAGCATCACTGTGATAAAACCTGATAACTGTTTCCACTCTGAGGCTGCCAGAGCATCTGTGTAATATAATCCGGTTTGTGTCTGATCTGAGATCAGTGGTACTCAGAAGGCCAGTGAGGATGTTTCCTTTCATTGTTCTGTGACCTGAGGAACGTGCCGCCGCCGTGTTTTCCATTTCACCGACTGACTCTGTCATTCACATCAGGGTGAAGTTGGCTTTAAAATCTCAAACTGATTTTAAGTGATCTCAGAAAATGTTGTTTGTTAAAGCAAGTGTGTCTGTTACTTGTGTAAATGTGTAAGTTTAAGTTTAACTCGCAGTTCTGTATATGCTCTTAATTTTTCAGTCTCTTGGCAACCGTAAAACAGGATTTCTTAGCAACCGCATAGCAAAGATCTTAGCACTCATTTCATTACTGCCACTATCGCTCAATCTCTAGATCATTATTCTAAACTTACTGTTGTGAATCAGGGTAAAACAAGTATATCATTTTAAACAATAATCTGTCATGTACTTTTGTTCATTTTCAAAAAGTGTTAAGGATTGCAGCTTATATTGGAAACGTGACTGAAAGAAGTTAACAGCCTGGAAATCTATTTAAATAGTCTAAATAAATGTTTCTAATTGAGTTGAATAATTCCAGCTTCACCCATAGTTATTTGGGAAAAGTGTCTGGTTTTGGCCCCACCAAATGTGCAAAAGCAACAGTAGAGGTTTTCCAGTTTGTTCCCTCTCCGCAAGCCTGCAGCAGTAAGCGTTTCATTTGTCATGGAAACATGCCTATCGGAAAAATCTCAATTGAACAAATGGTCCATCGCGGCTAGTGTGGCGCAGCAGGGCTTTGCTATCTCACGTTCAGGAGCCTCAGACAGAGGGCAGACCAAACCGACCTTCACACTGCCAAAGCAAACATTTCACATTCGTCTTTCTGAGGGAGTCAAAGCAAATATTAAACGAAATTCCCCCTTTCCTTCCTCAGGTCAGTTTTTGCTGGAAGAATCTCGACTTTTGGAGGCGGCTGAAATGGCAGAAAAGGCAGCGCGTTTGGACGGTGAAGAATTCGACGTGGTTTTCAGCGCGGCTCATATGCTCAGGTGAGGAGGACGTGTTGAGATCATTTTCACAAAAAAAAACCTTTTATATCAGTTTATACAGATGGTGTGACCTCAAACCATGAACAAAACTATAAATATAAACGTTAGTTTTATGTATACCTTATTATTAGATCTGTTTTTATTTTCTTTATAGTACAATGTTTGCTCTCTTCCCTTTTACTCGCTCTTTCTCTCTCTCTCTCTCTCTCTTTCCACGCACACATTTCTGTGGAAGTTTTCTTTCTCTTCTGTACCCGAGTGGAAAATCTTCATCCAGGACATGTGATGCTGCTGTTTATACCTTTGCCCCGAGGTTTTAGTTCAGTGCACTTGTATTATAATTGCTACATTGAGTTCACATGGTGTATAGTTACATATTTCCTAAGTCTTACGGCCCTAAAGCAGATTTTGCGCAGGGCTCTGTGCTACACGCGTTCAAACACTTGGTTGTTAATTGGTGTCTTAGTCTGTGTCCTCTTGCCATCACGCTGACTTGCGGTCTGTCTTATTTGAAGATCAGGTTCCGTGTGTGTTTGTCTTGGAAAGACGTACGGAAGGATCTCGGGTGAGGGGGGGCGAGTTCAGCGGGTGGGGAAGTACGAGCGCGGCTCTCAGGGGCACGTCTGCATTGACAGCTTTGCTTTCTTTCCTGATGATGTTTTTATGACATAAATTATTAGCTGTTGTGCTTTAAGAGGGACGAATTTGGAAATGCATTTTTTGGCAGAACGTTTCGGAGCGCTGATGTTTGTAACTGTGTGCCACACTGCAGTGACTCACATTCAGCCCCATTTTGTACCGACGTTTAACACGTTTAATACAAACAACTGCTTGTTTTATATGCGCAGTGTGTTTATGTAACCCACTTTAAACGTGTCCATTTATCCATATATAAAAAAATAATTAATTGTTAGGTAAAAACTTCTAAAGGCTGACATGTCATTCAAACAACTCGCTGACTTTTAAAATGATCTAGTTATTTTTAGATTGTTTGGGTATTTCAGCATTATTCAGAGACCGTACAGTGTTGCATGGTTACATCAGCGAGTTGTGAATTTTCATTATGTATTTTCTCGGAAGGTTGGTGAGGATATTGCTGTGACATAATCGAGAGATTGTGTTGCGGTGAGGTGGACGAAACGTTTCGGGTGACATTAAAGAGATTAAGCATTTGTTATATTGGATTTTGGAAGTTTAGATCTCAGGCAGGGAGGTCCGGCGGCTGCCGTCTGTCAGCGTTTCTCCCTGTAAGGCAGTTGTGGTCTTGGGGATAAGTCCAGTCTTAACACTGAGTTTGGCTTCTCACAGACCAGATTTCAAGGGATGCCTTTGTCTCGGCAGACAGTTGCAGTAATGATCAGGGGACGGTTTATTGCGTGCATGCGAATTTGAAAATTACATAGAGCTAAACTCATCGTTTAGAGGAACAGAATGTTAAACAGAACAAATGCTGAACACATGGTTCTGTTTAAATGCTCAAACGCCTCAAATTAAACAACCATCAGTCAACACATAGTTCACAATTATTTTTAATATAACTTGGTGTATTAGATAATAGACAATTTTGGGTTTAATTTTAACCTTGAAAAGGTCAAAGCAATTAAATTCAGATCAAGGCAGGTTTCAAAATGAAATGAATGAAAATTAAGATGATATAAATCATGAAAACTGGATGTTGACAGATTTGTACATTTTCTAGAGTAAAATTTAAAAGGACTTTTAAAAGGATTGTGTGACCCTGCAACTTTCAAAAGTTTAAAGTGTAATTTCTAAAAGTATTTATGTATTTCTGAGGACATTGCAACCTACTTTCTGTGGATGATATTTTTGACTCAAAACACCATGAACTGAATGTGTCATTCTCACTGTACTGAGGGAAAATAAAGGACAGCACAGTATGTAGCTGTTCAGTGTTCATACAGTGATACAGGCTGTTATTGTTTTTGTTTTATGTATTTAATGTTATTGTTTTTTATTTCTTTTATATTTCTTTTAACATTTATAAAACGGTAAGAGAAGGAGAGAAGTGATGTGGTATGTGGATCATTAATGTTGCAGGCAAGATTCAAACTTGCATTGCCCACATGAGCGTCACAGCTTAAGGTTTCTTGACTGAATCAATCCAAGCAGATATTCTATTTATTTTTACTTATTTATTGATCTTCAGCTTTTCTTCTAGAAATGTATTTATCTTTTCCTTATACTCTCTCTCTCTCTCTCTCTCGTCAATGGTAGGAGAGTAGTGCTCTTTCCTATACAAATTACCCATCATCTCATCACTTAAATATTTTCAGCACAGGCTGTTTTTCTTCACAAAGGTTATTTCTTGAAGCATTTGACCTTCGCTCTCGTCAGAGGAGTCGGTTGTTTCTGCTGAAGATGAAGAAGAGGCCAGTTTATAAACCTGGACAGTCATAATCAAAGCATTTCTGCCGGGGTCTCTCTTTCATCATTATAATCTATCCTCTCTTGACCGACTGTCACTGTTCATACTGAACTCTCTTCACAAAGACAGAATTGCCCCCACGGCAACATTCAGCTATAAGATGCATAAATAAAATGAAATGTGTGAAATCTCTGCAGATTTTTCCAATAAAACTAAATTTAGTTTGATGTAGCATCAATTCTTTGCTGAGTGAGGAAAATCCCTGTTTTTAAGTGTAACCTAAATTTCCAAATTCTTTATTTTTTTATTCATGACAACATATAATATATAAGTTTCAGAAGCTGAGAGTCTCCAAAAAGTGTCTAGTAGGTCTTGATCCAAAAATTAAGAGCTTTGCTCTCTGGCTTAGAAATTGCAGGGTTGTGTAGTTTTATAACTCAATTTAACTTCTTCACAGCTTTTCCCTGCCAGTAAAGCTCAGCAAACAGTTCCTCGTTTAACAGGCAGCGATAAACTGTGTGACGGGATGAAGTAACACAATGTTTGTTTGCTGTTTTAGGCAAGCCAGCCTCAACGATGCAGCAGAGAAGTTCTACAGACAGGCGGCCAGTCTGAGACCTAACGTGAGTAGAACATGGACCGGTACCGTCCGAACACGCTGCTGGACTTTAATAGACTGGTGTGACTCAACATCTCCCCATTAGTTTTATCAAAAAGCAACTGGAGAAGCTTTGCTGATGTTTTCTGGGGCGACGTAGTTTGTTTTAGCATCACAAACTTTTGAAGGGGTAAAATGTTTCAGTGTCGTCATATACAGAGATTTTTAGCATCAAACGTTTGATTTGTTTGGAATCCATTTGAAGTTTCTTATGCACCTGCTTAAAGGAAGCTGCTATTCTAGCCCCGCCCCCAACATGCTATTGGTTGAGCCCTGAAAGCCAATCGTTGGCAAGCACCACAGTGCCAGTGTTGAGACTTTCTAAGGGAATTAATCTGAAGATGAATTAAAGTTATAACTGCATGATAGTCTGGGATAAGGAAAAGGATTTAATCAGTTTGTACCTCAACTTTACAATATTGTTTGAACAGACTTGACATACAATTTTAAAGGCAAGTTAAGTTCCATCTTAAATGCAAGTAAAAGTTTATTTACAGCATCTGTGGCAGGAAATGTATGTCTGAAAGCTCAGTGGGTTCGTTGTATGCTTTTTTTTGTGCTTGTTTTTACAAAAGGAGGAAGGTACGAGTTGCCACAGATTGATCTTAAAATGTATCCAGCACAGAATTTGTTTTAAGTCTTTATTCTGGACACACAATGTTATTTTAATCTACCAAATGCAAATTACTGTGCTGTTAGCCATTGTCATATATAGCAATATATAGTTACTCCCTTGATGTTGACATCTTTGAAGCGCACTCAAATTATATTACTTCTTGAGTTCTCCACCAGCGGTACTGAACCACAGGCTGTAGGTTGGGAAATGGACATCAGCGAAATGGTTTCAGTGGTGTGCTGCGTCGGGATATTTTGTGCTGGGTTACCCCGGGCCAGCAGCTGTTTCAACAGAGGTCACTGAATCCTCTTCACATCTGTTTCTGCTGATGGTGTCACTGCATGCCAATACGGTGTTGTGAGCGATGCAGTTGGGTCGTGGGGAATTTGGCGACAAAGGGCGGGAAAGTTGTTGAGGCCACGGCGGGGTAGATTCTCCGACCTCCACTGCTCACTTCCTCTCCGGTGACAGTATCGTGTCTGTAGGATTTGTGCTGCGGCGAGGACTGTTCATTGTTTTCAGATGTGGAACACACAGGAAGTGCTCAGCAAGTGAGTTTAAACTGGTTTCCTGTGTGTCCTCCATCTGGAGGACTCTTTAAAACGGCAAAAGTCAGCCGTCAAACACTTTGGAAAAGTATGCAAGCGCACGTATGTGCAGACACAGGGTTTGTGGGATTGTAGATGTTGACTGTTCAGTCCATTTGGCGACACTGCGATATTTACAGTTTGCTGAGATAGACACGTTTGTGCAGTCATGTAAATTTACACAAAAGACTTTTGTTTGGAATAATCTTCGCGTCCAAGTTTTAAATAAAAATAAAAAATAATTACAGGAGATAATGTCTTTTTAATTTAATTTGCTGCATTAAACAAAAATAGACATTAGCGCATGGATATTTAATATAGATTGACCACTGAACCGTTTCGTTTCCAGCCAGAATGACTGTATTGATTTAAGCTGTTACTGTGATATAAAATGACTTAAACCGTGATATGAGAGTTTGCCGCTCAAACCGCCCACTCCAATTTTCCATGCATGCTTGGATACTTGAAACTAGTAAAAAGTTGCTCACTGTTCAGGGCTTTTTATTCACTTTAGATGCATTTGGTTTGTGTTACATTGATGGTGTGCCTCAAATCTGTGTTTGCTCTTAGATGTAGGCATATATGTCACCTGAGTGTACTTAATGTAGTTTGCAGTTCATTAATCCCTCAGTGTTAGTTTGAGGTTTGACTTCGCAATGTAGGGTCACATAGCATTAATATATAACTTATGGACTCTGCACTTACGAATGATATACAATGGTTCTGTCCTTGTGTAAGTTTCCATACAGAACTTCCTGGCACCCGGCCTAAGAAGGCAGTTAGTTTAAGTTCTTTGTTTTTTCTCTCCTGAGTGTTGAAGAATATACGACTCCTTCACCTCAGAGGTGGCAAACGAAGCTTGAATTATGTCCAGAAACGTTTTTTAGATTAAATCTCACTGTCTTGAAATGAAATTTCAAACCTGTGTGTTGGAACCTGGTACCAACCTTTGTTTTGGCCCCACGGCTGCAACAAATGTGCTTTTCTGTGTCTGTTGAGCCTCAAGCGGCCAGTGTGGTATTATGGGATGCGTTAGGGTTCAGTCTGATTTATGCATCTTCTCGAATCAACGTTGTGAACATACTTTTTTTTTAGTCAGACATTATTCATGTAAAACAGAGGACGAGTGTTTGGCAGTTATAGACTGCAGAATTATGAATCTGTAAACATTTAAGAAAATAATGATGTGTTAGTTAAGCCTCAGTTTATCTGACAAGTTGGCAAACAAGATCATCTTAAACTGGTTTCTAAACAGGTTAAGTAGGTAAGAGGAATGGAATGGCATTTGATATGATTCTTATTTGTAAGGTTTTGATTCAATTTTTAATAGCTAGGGATATTTCATAAAAAATGTGAAACATTTTGCAGACATGAATATTTAAATAAAAGTGCTTGTAACTGGAACCCTAATACTTGGTTATATTAAAAAACTTGTCATTAACATTATATTTACATTAACAGCAGACACACAGATTGACTGCATGCACGTTATTGTTTTGTTAAATTGAAGAGTTAAGAATCAATCTTTTAATCCAGTCCTAGTATAGAACTCAAACGTGACTAATGTTAAGACCTTTGTTTTTCTTTTAGTATCCTGCTGCTCTAATGAATCTTGGCGCGATTCTCCATCTCAACGGTAAACTCCAAGAGGCAGAAGCCAATTACCTGCGAGCTCTGCAGTTGAAACCAGACGACACCATCACTCAGTCCAACCTGAGGAAGCTGTGGAACATTATGGAGAAACAGGGCCTGAGGACCATGGCTCCTTGATCTGGACAGCTTTGACTCATGAGCACCTTCACTGAGGTTCTAAAGGAGATGTTCTCTCCGAGCCCTCAGCGGTGAGGTAATACGTGAGGAACGTGGAGAACAGGGAAGCCTTCAAAACCTAGTTTACCTCACTGGATGCTTAACGTTATGAGAGCAGCTGCACATGTCGGGTAAAATGGAGAACTTCTGGAACACTATAGAACTGAGGTCTGGATCTTCTCAACAACATCTGCTCTACAAATTCCTCAGCTGGAGTCCTTAACTTGAAGAGGCCCATAGATACATACTTGAAGTGTCATGATAGACTAGATTTAATTAGCTAGTTGAGGCTTAATAGTCTTGAAGGGCAATATTTGTCCTTAGGCTGTAAGAAAAATGAAGAAATGAGAGTTCTGCATCCCCGTGAGGCTCTGCTCTGCATGTACAGTACATTCCATGTTAATAAGGTCTTTGATCCATATGATTGAATCGTTAATATTTAATGAGTTCATTGTGGCTTACGGACAAAACGTTTCCGTTTAGTTTTATGCACAGAGCCGACACACGATTCAAAGCATTTAAACAGATCCACAAAATTGCAGCATAAATAGTCCACAAAACATTCATTCATCTTTTTCACTCACGATACAAAACGCAAAATCGTCCGTTGCGTCATGTTTGATTTGTGTGGTTTGACATTTGTATCAACACTGTACATACTCGGCACCTAATGATTGAAGTCGTTGTTTGAAATGAATTTAGAGCGAAACGCATTTTGTTCACAAACGTTACCTACGTTTTTTTTACACACTTCATCAGTGTCACATCGACTCTATCATGCCATGCCCACAACGTTCAATAAATGTCCACTGGAATCATAAAGCTTAATTTAAAAAATATCTTGCCAAAAACAACATGAATTCTGAAGGGAACATTCCATAAGCTACGTAGCCTGAGGAAAGTTTAAGTGACTGATTTTAAAGCTCTTTTTGCCTTAAAAAAAAGCTGTGATGTACATTACATTGGCCTTTACCCAAAGCGACTTACAGTGCATTCACGGTCTTGTGTATTCGATCAATTTGTGTGTTCCTTGGGATTCGAACCCTTGACCCTGACGACGCCAGCTCTGTGCTCTACCAGATGAGGTACAGGAAAACTACAATGTAGCAGAAAAGGACTTGTTTTTTCTTATAGCTGTACTAACATGAAAAGTTGAAGGATTTCAGAAGGTCATTTTTTACAGAGGTTGGTTTTATTTGGACAGATGTTAAAATGGTTGGTTACCATCATTGCATTAGTTTAAAAGACCAGTAGAGTAACTGTACAAAGCTTTGACTGATTATTCTTAACCAAATACAAATCCTGTCAGTTTTTGCACTCATCTAACAATATACAGCCATAATTTTATAAAGGGATTGTTAATGTTTTGTTGGTTTAATATTTTGTTTTTCTATGTTTGAGTGTTTAAATTGAACCTAATATATATAAAACGATACGAGAACAGTGAGCCAGAATCAGATGAGAAATAATTGTCGCTCTTGCGATTCCGTTTCAAGATTATCTTTAATTCTGTCCCTGATCTTCAGCCTTATGTAAATACTGAAAACGAATAATTGCATTTGAAAAGCTCATATTTGTGATCTCACCCGTTCCTGAGAGAAATGATGAAGGTCTGTGTTATGAAGGTGTTTTTTGTGACGTCTCATGATAAATGTGTCGCTCACGCGCTTTTTGAAAAGCTTAGTCAGTATTAACTTATTTCTCCTTTGTGTTGTTTTAATGAAAAGAGAACAGCTGGCACTGTGTTATATGTCAAAAATGTACAAACTATTTGCAAAATAAGATTCCCTACTTTAAAGAAATATTTCTGATCTTTTTAGTCATCAGATCGACAGATTCGTTCAGACGTGTGAACCAGGAACATTTAAAGGGCGTTTAAACAGTAAGATCTGTATGGAATAAACCCAGAATTTGTCATGCATTTGTCTCAACTGTGTCTCAAAAGATCTTCATATTTCTCTCGTTTGTCTCACCTTCTACTACAGTCCTGATGCTAACAGTCATTATTAGTTGAAGTTATTAGCTGATCTTTCTCATCAGTCAACATCAGATGATCAATACAAACATCTAAAATCAAACGTTAATCAAAATCAGATGTTTGGAGCAACATGAGAGTCACTTCTTAATTCATTTAAGGTGAACCGTCTCTTTAAATTACTACTATGTTTGCAGAAAAGACTAAAGAAATTAAATGTATTATCATTAATTTAAAGACGTATTAGTTCAGGACATTAAGAGTCTACATTATTTTTGTGTGGTCTTGTGATGTCGTGCTGATGTTTAGAGATGTTGGCATCAGTTCTGTTTTAGCAGAACCCGTCCTGTCTTCACAGGTGACGGTTCTACTGCGTGTCTCACATTGTCACCTAACAGTGCAGAAAATATAACTGACAGCTGTAGCCGTGAGTTTGTTTTTCCTCAGGGAATTTGAGTGGTGGGAAAACTGGGTGTTACTGGGTGCTTTCAGAGCAGAGTTTACTTAATTATAAAAAACTTTTATTTTTTTGGAGCAGCGTTGCATTTGTATAAATTATGAAGATTTGTAGCCTTTCTTTCATCTGTTTTTGTATTAAGTATTTGCCAGATAAAACTTTCCCGATGTCACGTTTTTCCATAATAAAGTTTCGCTGTTCTGCTCTTTTCTCCAGACTCTATATCGATGAAATACAAACATTTGAAACTTTTGTCATTTGTTGTCCTTTTATCGTGTTTTGGTTAAAACTCATTCACTTCAGAGTTTGGTGCGGTAACCGTGATTATAACGGATAATTTAAAACGGAACCAGACATTAAACATCTTGAGATTTGGCTGCTTTTTAATTTGAATTTATTAATTCATTGCTGGTTTATTTCAATCGCTAAAACTTTAATTACAAATAGCATCAAAATATGTAGATTCTTTTTTGCGCCGTCACGTGGAAGTCTGTGGTGTTACAAAATGCATGAAAATGTTTTTGACTTTAGGCTTCAGTCAAATCTGTAACGTACAGATTTTGAGTTGAGCTGATTTAACCCGACCCAGTAACCAACTACAATTCCTTAGCATGTTTTTAAGCATAAAGATTTAATTCGATGTTGAACTTTTCCGTGCGAATGTCTTGAGTACATCTTAAAAGCATCTTAAACTCATATCAGCTGCTTTGATCTCGCTGCAGAACTATGTAATATAAATATCCTCCCATTGAAAGACATTTAACATCCACATCTGAGGCGTGTGTTCAACAGCGACTCGCACAAACATCTTGACATGCAGAAATCTTCCTCCCTGGAAAGGTAAAGCTGTGCTGTGTGATGTCACATGTTCTGTCTGATCTCACCATGAGGTCGTGTTGATTTAAAAGGTGTGAGGCGTTTGTCTGCTACATGTTTCTCATCAGCTTTACCAAAGACAGGCGTCTCATCTCAACAGGAGACAATCAAACAGAAGACCTGTAGAGATTCATTTAAACCATACAGCCTGAACTGTTTTGTAGTTTGTTCCAGACGTGAAATGTTTCTCTTTGTAGACTGTATACATGTAAAAATGTCTGCAGGCGTCTGACTGGAGTTCAGTTCCAGTACTTGTGACCCTCAGCAGTCGGTACGGCCAGATTTACATGTTTCCTTTATTTAACCTGATGCAAATTATCAGAGAACTGAATATGTTCGATTAGTGAAAAAGTTGCGTTTTATATTGTACTTTTTTTAAAAAAAGGTAAAATGCTGTGATTGGTCAGTATACAAGCATACAGACAACAGTTTGGTATTCTGACACATGATCGGTTTAAAGTTTATGATGCTGTTCCTCTGAAGCTCTTTGTTTTGCAGCTGTGCTGTTTAACTAATCGTCGCATTATCAGCCGTCATCCAGTTGCAATTAAGGTACTAATAATATTCATTAGACTGAAGCCTGTGAGATTCTCGTGTGATGAATATTAATGCGTTTGCTTTCAGCCAAAACGGAGGAAGCAGTGAACTGTGTCTAGTCTCTTACTGTTAGTTACTCTGTACTTGATAGCACACAGAAGTGAGTTAAAAATGACCCATCGAATGTACACACACACCTGTGCTTGGACAGTTCATGAGTTCCTCTCATCTGTCTCGTGTCTTTCTGAGTTTTATCACACAGGTTTAGTGATCCGAGAACATCGTGATAACTCTCTGAAAATCTTGCACGACAGATGCATCCATCACACGCGATACGATTTCCTGCCTTTCTGTCGGTAAGTGTGTATTTTTATCCTTTTGATTAGGCATTAAGTCTCAGATCCACCGTGTCCAGCGCTGAAGGAAATCAAAACATCTGTCTCTCATTCTCATGGCTGCGTCCTCATTCCAATATTGCCTTCTGCACAGAAAAGGCTTCTTGGTAAAGCAGAGCAGCTTACAGATTCCTTATGAACGTATTTTTCTTATTATGTTGTTATATAGCAAATCTGCCAGCTGTTATCAAGCAAATATTGCCAGGAATGTGCAGACATCCTATTGGGCCTTTGATCTGGCCGGCCGGGTTCAGCAGCCTCAGGGATGCGGTATCTTTTGAGGGCGACCCGAGTGTGTGATGCATACACCCAACAGTTGATGTTATTGCGTGACAGACGGAGTATTAAGAGAGGGATTGTGCACAAAATGCTAAACTCAACAACAGGGCATCGGCTATTACAGGCCAAAGCCTTTTATAGAGTTTTGTGGAGCGTGGAGGAAATGAGATTTTTTGATTTGTAGGTGAGGGCGGGTTTGCGGCGGCACACAATATTGGAAGAGACAGTGTGACAGATAACTGAGCTTTGATTACAAGAAAATTGGAAATGGTTATTTGTATGTGCATTAAATTTAAAAGGCCACATCTTATAGCATTTATATATAAACTCAATTATCTGCTTATCCAGGAACTGCTTTCCATTTACAAAGTGGTTTAAGATAAAAAACCACAGACCTGCATTGAAGGAGGAACAATGGTTTCGGAGACATGAGGGGGTGTCTGCATGCATAGCAACGTGATACAACACCTTAGCAACAGCATCCTTGCCCTGGCAGCCACCTACTACAACTAGTACCTTATTTTGCACAGGCAAGTACAACACATTTTTAGTTCAAATAAATGTGAGCGTTTAGTCACCCTGCTGTAGCTGCGTTTGTGTGGGTTTCTTTAGATATTTAATGTTGCGGTCACACAAACTGCTGCCAACACTGTTTATGCATAAACCTCCTCCCAAACCAAATTTATGAGGCCACGTTATAGCAAGTGACAACACAATAATACCATCTGATTGGACTGCATGATAACACAAGCTGTTTTCTCTTGGCCACCAATATTAATCTGAGTTTGATGCACGTGGGTGGTTTATATTAACACCAGCTAATCTTCTTGCAGAAAATAGTTTGGCAATCTTCTCTTACTTTGGTAGCCAGAAGAATATTGAACCAGCTGTTGGGATGTTATTGGTAAAGAAGTGACACATTCCTGTATCATGTTCCAAAATACAATTTCAAACCTCCTAAATTTGGCCTTGATTGCTAAACCCAAACACACACGGAGATGTTGGGAGAGGGGTTTTGTTGGCCAGGATGTTGTTATGTTGTGGAGAACTGCACAGGTGTCTCAGCTGTCTGTAAATTTGCACCCTATTAAGGAAACAAAGGGCTTATCGCCGAGGGTGGATGGCTATACATCAGGTCTTATTTGCACACACTGGCAGTGTGCCTGTGCGGTTTGAGAGGCTGTAATCACACAGGGTGTGAAAAGAGAGCGATAAAACACAGAGCACTCGCATCCATTAATGCACGTCTCCTTCACATTATACAGAACAGTTGCCCTGTTGAGCGTCTTGTGAACGAGGTGTTGATACATTGGCAAGGACAAAAGCTAAAGGGAACAACAGCCTGTGAAACTCTGTTTGCAGCCTCACAATCACTGCCCATCGTTTTTCTTTCTGTTGTCTGCAAGTCTCCCAGTTAGAAATCTTTGCATCCGTTCAGACGGGGACGTGTGCAGGTGGGTTTGTCGTGCATGGATTGGGGTTTAAATAATCGCAGGCGCACATGCATGCGGTGACCCTGCAGAAGACAGGTGGAGGTCAATTTCAGGAAGGACTGGACGATGTCTGGGGAGACGTTGAGATGGGTTCGTACCCGGACAGATACTTATTAACCTTTCAGTCCAAATGCAGGGCACCATATAATGAGGTTTTCAGGAAATATTGACAGGAAATGAGAATCAAAAGCTGTGCATTTCTCCAACAGAATTTGCAGCCTCCGGCTAAAGTTATATTTAGGAATTCCAAGAATATGTCTGAGAAACTATCTGGTTTTCTCTACACTGTAATATTTTTGGTGTGGTAACGTTTCAGTATTAATGAATGATACTCATTTACATTCATATCAATGAACGTATATTGATGTAGCTTTAAAAAGGTTTAGTTCATCATTAAGTGCTGCTTTGATCTGATAGAATGCATCACATTTAATGCATGCATGCATATTCTGTCCATATATCTGTAAGTGGAGGAATTATTTTGTAAAATTTTGGATAAAATAATATGAAATATTTTAGATGAAGTTGAAGTGCATTAAATCTCAGTATCTGCTTTAAATGATAAACGTGTTGAATGGATGTTGAATGAATCTCAGTCTGTTTCAGTATTTGATGTTGTCTTGTTTATACTGGCAGCAGAACTGGTTGAACTGGTTTGAGCTCCACAGGCTGATGGTTTGCGTTATCCTGCCGGATCTGAGAGGATCCCGAAGATCTTGTGTGAGTCAGTGAAAGCAGGAAACCTGCACAAAACACATTAACATGCTAAATATCCACAATTTGTTTATTTGATGAGTGACTAGCAAACTGCCAAACCCAGCTATCAATTATAGGTTGTAAGAACATTTCCCTAATGTTTCCAGTGAGTTACAAAAATGCTGATTGTTCTAGGAATGATCAAAACACCCATTGTACTTGTTCAAAAATGTTATTTAAATGTTTTTTTTTAAACTACTGTAAACTTTTTCAGCATTTTTAGCTCACGTTCTGAGAACTATTCCTGTTAGCAAGAAATGTTTCTTTTTCATTTTTAGGTTTAATTACATTTCTAATCCTCATTTGTGAACTGGGGCTTTTGAAAGACACTATTTTTCTTCCTAATGTTTCCTGTTCCGGCTGTAAATGAACACTCACTCTCGCTGTAATACTGCGCAGTAAACATTATTTATCCTCTGACTTACGATAGGATAAAAGCGGCAGTGAGAAGTAATCACAGTTTATGTGCTAATACTATAAAACTGCTCTCGCCACAGTACATAACAGCTAAATGACTGTTTGTCTCATGCATCTGTTTAACAAATGACACAGTTAGTGAAGATGCCACATGCTTGTGTTTATGGTAAAAACTGGTAAAAGTACAACAAGGGATTATTTTTCACAAACTGTGATGTTTAGCGTCTCAGACTGCAGACAGAAACGCCAGCAACCCATGTTAAAAGATGGCCGTTCCAATATCTTATTTAACTTAACCGTGTATTTAGCATTTCAACACTTGGCAATTAGCTTCATTTTGTATGTCACCGTTTAAACTCGCTTGACGGTGCTTTTATATCCCTCAGAAATGTTGCTGATTTTCATGCTCTGTTTCAGGAATGCCGCTTGGAGGAATACTGACATCGCCGGCCGCTCGGTTCTCCTTGTTCTCAACCATCTGTTAAGTGTAATAATTGAACGCTTTGCCAAGAAGTACAAGAATCTGATTCTTCGACCACAAGAAATCGGCTTACTGCAAATGTAAAATTTTTCCTCTGCCCCCTTGTGACCTCTTTCTAAATCCTAGACTGACTCCGCTTGCTTTATTCCCGACTGGAAAACGTGGCATTTGAAGCAAATCCAGCACACCTCACACTGGCCTTCAGGATGGATTTAGGTACCTGCTGAATATCCGAGCGTGACAGGTAGGCCTCCGCGTCCAGCGAGCAGCATATGTCGGGAGTAAATATAACTGATTTTTCCTCCCCTGCAGCTGTGAACATCATTTCTCTCAGAACAGACTGCTGACTCTGAACCAAACGGAGCTGCTGGTACCGTGTTGGACCCACAGAATGGAAGCCCTATGGCTCATTATTTATCCACCGAGCTCCGGTCGCTGCTGATTGGGGCCCTCAGGGAGCCATTACATCAGACGACCCGTCCCAGCCAGCCACCGGATTCATCCATCACGCAGAACTGGAGCGTTGGCAGGCGGTTCGAACCCTCCACAGGCCCTCCAGAATCCACGGCACCGGACTGAGACGTGTCGAGAACGAGTGCAAAATGCTGCTAATGGGTTTGGACGCTTGTAGGGGGGGAAACTCGAGCATTAGAAATGGGACACCGTTGGGGGATAAATGAGCACGACTCAACCTATATTGCAGAGGATTGTCTTACCTGTTTTTGACACTGCTGCCTGTACTCAGCAGACGCAGGTCCTGTGCAGTAGCTGACCTGTGTATGTCCCATCCTGGAAGAGCAGAGCTGTAATTTAATACCCTGGTTGGGTTAGAGACCCCATTTACAAATGAGTTTCAGAGAGACTACAGCCAGTGTGTTTCTGAAGCCTCTGACAGCTATGATATGAATCCACACAGAAAGGGCTCAGAGTTGTGGTTTGGAACGTTCCCAAGCAGTTGGAAAAGGTTTGTGGTTTAGGGCGAAACCGGTTTTGCTTCAGGATCCGATATTTTCTTTAGAACATCAAGTGGACATCAGTACAGCACAGACATTGTTTATCAGACCAAAGAATTCAAAATCTCTGTAAAAATTAAAAGTTAATTTTATGCATATTGCCATTATAGGTTTTGACAATTGCAATGTTTTTATTGTACTCAAAATTACAGTAATGATGAAATTCAAGTCAATAGGATGACGTATGACCTCATCAAAAACACACAATAGTTCACATCACATCACTGTGTGTGTGTGTGTATTGGTAACAATAATATATTGTTGACAATTTCACTTGCATTTATTTACACTTCCTGACTTGTGACTAAATAAATCTTCCATTTGTTATTTGCAGTGTTATTGTCTAATTCACCAGCTTTGATTCATAATACATTTCTTATTTTCTTAAGATATGTGTTGAAAGATTCCAGTTTACTGCCGCTGTAAGGAATTCATAACAGATATTTGAAGTATGATATCTGTGAAAACCTGTTCCAAGTTCTGCGTCCACAATTGAATTATGATGTGTATAAATTCTGCACAGGTTTGACGGTACAGTACCGTAACTCCTGTCAGCCGTCACAGCAGGAATCTTTATATCCACCTACTGCGCTGAAGAGCATCAGAAGAGCTCGGCTGTGATTTAATAAAGGTGAGATGGTTCTTACATAACGCTGGTGTAGCGTACACTGCAGCTAACGTGTGTCTGTTATAGGCAGCAGTGTGGGGCTAGTCCTCACACCATTAGCACCATTAGGTTTGTTCAAGGAAGCCGTGACATGAAGTAAGTAACACACTACTAAAAGTTTTGGTGAAGCAATATTATATTAACTAATTTATATACATGTATGATAAATGCATGTGAAAACCCATTAACAACTTGCCCCAACATCACAATAACTTTATCATTATTTAACTTCATTATATGAAGGTGTTAACATTATATAAGGGGTTTGAATTAGGCTGTTGAAATAATTTGGATGTTTTGAGTATATAAACAGCCCTTGTGACAACCAGCCCGTTATTTAATCTTCATGAGTTTGAGTTTGAAAAGGTTGTTTAATTTAAATATTTTGTTCATTTTAAAATTAAATTCATACTAATAATTTCAGTGGTTTTAAAATCACTGATTTAAAGCGTGATTGTAAAGTAACAGTTTCACACCTGACAGGCAGATTTTGAACATAACATCATACAGGTCGTTTTGATCTTTTACATCAAAGGCCAACAGAAGTCTCCTCACACACACACTCACACACACTCCTCACACACACTCCTCACACACACACACACTCACACACACACACTCACACACACTCCTCACACACTCACTCACTCACACACTCCTCACACACACACTCACACGCACACACTCTCACACACACTCACACACACACACACACACACTCCTCACACACACACACACACACTCTCACACACACACACTTTCTTCTGAGGATGCGATAAAACAGGAGTACAAAGAGTCTCTCCACACAAACCAGATGAAACACACACACACACACTCACACACACACTTTCTTCTGAGGACGCGATAAAACAGGAGTACAAAGAGTCTCTCCACACAAACCAGATGAAACACACACACACACATACAAGATCTCAGGCAGATGTGAATCAAATGTAAATCAAAATTTGTAAATGCATAACATCTCAATATAACAGTATTTATTAAAGCTTGTCTTTGTTAATCATTTCAAATGTACGATCAAAGAAACGAAAACAATTACTTTTTCATTTCCTTTTGGCTCAAGTGTCGTAACAGCTGTGTGACCTCTGACCTGAAGGACCGTCCACTGCGCTGCCCGGATGTTTGCGTGTGTGTTTACAACTGGAACTAACACGTTTCCCTCCATTATATACAGTCGCCATTTCCTCAAAGTCACAGAAATGTAGATCAACATGAGACAGTTACTTAAAACACTTCAGCTCAAACGACATCAACACAAAATGACCCTCCAAACACACATCTGTGCAACATGAAGCTGAGTCCTCGCCTGAGGGCTTGTGTTTTACACATGGAGGGGGTTTTAGTTCGTACAGACGACAGACAGGAACATGTGGGCACCACTTGCTCAGAACAACATCCACGTCGCCCGACCTCATGGGCTGGGCGTACATCAGCCCAACGTGTCCATGCAGCGATTATTTAAGAGTAATGACTCTTTAAATGGTTTGTTTGAGATTAAAGTATTATATTGACAAGTTTCACACTCACATTTTTCTCTGAAAATGTAAAAATCTAACTTTTGTCATTGCGTTTACAATTTGTTTCTCCAAATTACTTTCTAATGTTTACCTCGGTAATATAAACTCTGCAGAGAATAAACAGCGTGAGTTAAACATGCAGCGAGCTCATAAAAATGAGTTCACGTGTTTTACTAATAACATAAATGCCTGTAATTGTTGTGAAACTGTTTCCCTACAGATCTGAGTGTATCGCCACAGTGTGGAAATGTTGTAAACAAAAACTGTGCCTCATCCGCCCTGAACACACGTCCAAGTTTTCTGGCATAGGACTGGAGGTAGAAAAGCTTTATAGATGTGGAGGTAAGTTCTCAACAAGCCACATAAAATCTTATTTAAATATCATTCATACCAGACGTCATCCAACAATCTTCTGTCAACATCATCCTATTCGGTCCAAATGGTCATACTTGCCTATCAAATGATGTGTTTACATACCTCTGTGCATTGGTGGAGGGGGTATGGCTTTTACATTTACATTTATTCATTTACAGACGCTTTTATCCAAAGCAACTTGCAGTGAATTCAATTTTTATCAGCAGTTGCCTTCCCCTGGGATCGAACCCACAACCTTTGCGGTGTTAATGCAATGCTCTACCAGTTGAGCTAACAGGAAGGCTTTTGAGAGCACTCTGAAAAAAGGTCATGTTTTCAACGCCAGCTTGCCATTGTTAGCCTCTCCAAAACTGCCTACGCTAAGATATCTACATCTTTAAGATGTAAGCGGTTGAGAGATATTTTATGCGGTATGCACAAAAATAAACGTTGCATGTGTCTTTATGTCTGTCAGTGCGATGACTGTAAAAACATATTTCAAAACAAAGGAAATGATGCACAATCAATCATGTTCCTAAGTGCTCTGAAAAAAACGCTTGGCTGATGTAAGTACGTACATGGGTGGTTAAATAACTGAAATATCAGCAATGCTCTGTTAAGATCTGCTGTCCAAGATAAGCCAAGCCAAGTGTGTTTAGCTTTCCATGCGCAAAGTCCAACAATTCCAAGTGCCTTCAGTAATGTGTGGTGTTGTGTTCTTCAGTCCAAGATATTAGCAGGGCTGTGATGATGTGCAGAGCTTACAGACTCTTTTACAAGTTTTTATAAAAGATTTCCACTTTTAATAACTTCCAGTTGTAGTCAACTGGTGCCATCGAGTTAATTAGCGCTTGAGTTCATGCGCTGTCTGTCTGTCTATGTGCATTTACATCTCAAAACTTGATTTAGGAAACTCCAATCATCTTGTCATAAAATTCATAATTCTTTTGGTCTGTTCAGAAACATAAATGAGCCTCTAAAACATTTCCAGATTCACACATTTTATGAGATTTTTACGCCTGCATCCTTTAATGAAAATAAATCCATGCATGTTTAGTTGGCACCCTGATCAAAATTCCATGAATAACTTGGATCATGTTTGGAATATTTGTAACTTCCGGTTGCATGTCATCTTTTTTTGCAGGCCCTTCTAACATCTCAGTGATTGGAATCTGGACCTTGCATGGCTAAACGCTGTACAAATCTCTCCAAATGAACGTCGGCCTTTTGTCACCAGATGTTCTGGAGAAACGTGCAATTTCAGATGCATCAGTCTCATGAAGTTCTGTGATCGTTCCTCAGATTAAAGAAACTGTTGTACAAATGGATCTTAATGGAAGATCCAAAAACTCCTGATAGCAGGACCTGAAAGTTGTCCAGTTCTCCATCAGCCCTGACAGCAAAATGGTTCTGATTTATTGCAGCACATCAGTATTTAGCAGAACAGTTTCTGCTGGAACGTGGAGTCAGAGGGCAGGAACAATGCTGAGATATTTCAGGTCAGACATTACAGAGTGTATCAAAGCTCTTTGGTAAGTATGGAAATATTCTCAATAATCTGTCCTGAATCCATAACCAGATTTAACAAGAATGTTTTTTTTAACACGAAGCGCATGCTGCAAAAAACATCAGATCTTCATTGTAGTTCAGGCCCATTTAGTGCCTTTTCATCAATGTTTAAACAGTGAAACTATTATTTTTATATTACTTTATTTACTTTGATAATATCCCAGTTGTATTGTAATAATAATTTTTTGCTATATTTTCTAGTTGTGGAACCGTCAGAAACCAACATATATACTCGCTGCTTAGAAAGACGAGCTTTGGGGACGGTGCCGTGATTGAGATGTGTGTAGCTGTGTGTTGACTTCCTCGTGTGACAAGCATTCAAAACCCCACAGAAAATATAGAGTCTGTTTCCTCCCAGAGAATGAAGTTATCCTTGCCAAACCACTGTAAGACTGCAGAGGAATATTCCCGTGTTTTGACACTTATTCCCAGTGGAGGAAATGACAGCTGACAGCTAATGACCTAGTTATGCAAATGCGTTTGTTTGCCTCAGTAACAGAGCAGACATTAAGCAGATATTGTGTCTGCAGTAGAGGCCACCGTCACGTCCGGATGAGTTCTCAAACGCACCTGAGTCTCGCTGTAAAATCCTGCTTACTTGGAGAAATACATCTAATGAGCAGAAAACATGCATGAGACGTGATCGAAACAGGAAGTGACAACATGAGCCCTGTTTTCATTCCCCGTATTTAAATTCGAAACACATTCCAGTTCACTTGTTCCAGAAAGCCGTTCTGTCAGGTTTTATTTACGGTAACGGAGCGCTAGTGTGGGTACGCTAGCATCCGCGGGTTATCCGTGACGTGCTGCACGTAGTATTGCAAAGTTTTCATTGGCTGATTTTATTCTTAACGTTTTGTGCATCATTAAATCTCTTGCTTTGTGACAATGCAGTCAATAACGCTGTAGGCTGGTTATATGATTTAAGCCAGTGGGTTTTTTTAATGGTTTCGCTTTCCAGCTTCAAACACAGTCTGTTTTTACATTGCAGGGCGTATTGGACTCCACAGATCTGATCTATTGACACACGTCTGATTTTATTCTACTGCCTTAAGACTCGCCAAAATGCATCTGACAGCAGTCGCAACCAAATATGTTTTATTGCAAATCCATGTTCTTAAAACATATTCAGTGGTTGATAAAATATCACTGCAGCTGATTAAACGGCTGCAAGATTAAACGCAGTTTCTGCCAAACCCTGTAAAATGTCTTCATAAACAGAAAAGAGTTTTCTGTTGACAGATAAATTGGCACAAAAATCCAGCAGTTTAAATGCAGAGATTTCATCTTTTGCTTTTTTTGTGTACAATTATGACTTTCAATAATATTCATATTTCACATTGATGAAATACAAATTTTAGGGTCATTTTAGGGTCGTAACACACAGTTAGAGAGCTGCTAACTTTACAATACACTTCTGCTTTTATCCAAAGTGACTTACAGTGCATTCGGTAACGTTCCCTGGGAGTTGAACCCGCAACCTTTGCGCTGCTAACGCAATGCTCTGCCAGCTAAGCAACAGGAACTGACTTAATGGGATACAGTACAGTACACTGTACATTTCCAGTATCCAATAATAATGTTCTCTTGCTGCTTCTGACAGTCATAAGGGACATTAAAATGTTTAACAATTACAATCCCTTCATACAAATTATAACATTCCTCACTGACAGATCACAACATAATGAATTTCAGAGTAACATTGTGTTTCCCTCCAGTTGCCACAGCAGTGGTCACACAGTCAAGCTGAGACACAGATACATGTTTTCATTGGCTCCTCTCACAGCCGCTAACATTCGTCGATAGCGAAACCTTTCCATTTCATTCTGCACAGAGCTCCTGTTTTCTGATCTGTGAACTGAATGTATTAGCTCAGCCTATCAGATGCCAGTTACAACATGGTTTTGTTACCATGGTTTTACTTCCATACGGCTAAAAGCCAAACCTAACCGAAGACCAGACCTTAAATATAGCCTTGATGTTTGAGTTTCAGCCATATCCTGAAGTTTATAGTTTTGTTTCGGAAACAATTTTTGTTATGTTGGTTTATATCCTGATAGCAATCGCTAAGTGGTCTAAATATATTTATATAAATATACTGTATTTTTTGTGCTAGGAGCAAAACCATAAAATGTTCATCGATAGGATGTCCTACTTTCCTCTCAAACTATGCATGTGTTCACGTGTCTTTAGGAGGCGTGGCTTTAGAGAGCTCTCTGGAAGGAGGGCGGGGACTGTGTCCCTAAAGCTGATAAAAATACCAAATTTAGTGTGATAGCAATATTGTGCATTCATCATTTTCAATGTGATGAATAATTGCTTGAAGTATCAGTTCCAAATGCATTTTTGTGTTCTGCTAGGTCTAAATTTCTCCCCAAGCTCCTGTATTGCTTCATTTACAATCTTTTCTGCTTGGCATGCCTTTAAAATCTGTCGCAATATCTTTCCCAGCAAGCTATGAGGACACGGCGTACAGTGGTAAGCGGGTATCAGACTCGCGCCGGTTGCCAGCGCATGTTATATTGTACCAGCCTGTAATTTGTTTATACAAATTAGCATTTTAATGAAAATGGTACTTCTGGGATTTGAGGAATAATTAAAGCAGACCAGAATCTGTACTTAGTTTAGTTTTTGTAAGTAGTAAGGGTGGCACACCTGTCTTTAAATATTTCAAGTATTCCCAAAGCTCAAAAAATGTTATTTCTGGTCCACTTAGTCTCAGTTGCGTTTCTGTTCTGCACCGGGTCGCTGCACACCTGGGGAAAGTGAACATGGCCACAATCGAGACGCTGCCCAGAAAAATCTGTGTGCCAGGGTAGGTCTGTATTTATGAGGAAATATTTTGTTAACAGCTGCTGGTTTTGCTTTTTCAGATAAATTCATTAATTTAAAAAGATTTCCCTTTAAAGCTGCAATCTGTAACTTTTTTGTTAAAAATGACCTGCTTACCTGCATGATTTGCAATGGTAAGTTTATAATAATGGTTTAATTTAATTTGAGCGCCGGTCGGATTTCACAGGAAATGTCGACAGTTTGGCTTTTGTTTGACTGCAGTTATGTCTCAAACGGGGATGTCTGTAGAGGTGAAAGACACAGATTACATTAGCTTTCATTTTAGCTGCGTGTGGTTAGCTTGTAGTACAGCTGAATACAGAGTAGGTCTACTGTATTTTAACTGTATGTAATTGTGAGCTAAGGAAATTCCCAGCACCAGCTGTGTCTATTTCATGTAAAATGTCACAGAAGGACGTCCCGTACATGACCACAGGAAGAGAACAGCCAGTATATCCATTAAAACCTGAAGCATCTGACCAGCCTGCGGTGCTATGAGCTCATTTCCAGCATCTGTTAACATCCTGTTCAGCATGCCTCAGTTTCCCCCGCCGGACAGGTCAGGGGTCACCGATAACGCCACTAAATGATTTCTGTGCCGTGTTTCAAAGAACCGTTTCGCTCCATAACGCTCGACGCTGACTGGAACGGCGCTTGACAGAAGGAAAAATGTTTGAATGACTCCACAGGAATGTTTGTGTATCGTTTAATTACAGTTACAGTATTTTAAGAAAAACTTGGACTTTTAAACGCAAACCGTTTTCAATCCACATAAAACATTTTTTACTTTTATAGCTATAAACAACTCAGTGCCTTGTTAAACGGTTTTGGTTTATAACATGGGACCACGCATCATTTTCTGCTCATCGAAACTTGGAGGCAAAATAACGTTGAGTTGTAAAAAGACTTTCAAGTTCAGTATATCAGTTCATTTGTGGAGTTATGGTCCCTGTGAGGCTTGTTTTGTTGCCCTGAATCAGTTTCGTTAGCCAGCTGGATAGCAAAACTCTTCCTCTTGTTGCTACTGGTGACAGTTCTTTGGAAACATCAAAACTGCCTCCTATACCTCATTATTACCTCTTTTAATTAGCCTATGAGGCAAAATTCGTTTGTTAATCATTATGTGAACGGATGAAAAAATGTTCCAAATGAAACTGGCACCAGTATGAAGAAACACCGGCAGATTTATTGCCCTCATTCGGTTTTTACATGATGTCAGTGCCCAAAGGAAGCTGTTTATAAAACAAAGCCTGTTATCCGACTAACAATTTTAGGTTGTAAGAATGTTTCCATTACGTAACAAAAATGTTATTTTAAATGTTCGAGGAATGTTCAACACATCCAGTTTTTTTACAGTTGTATTAACATTTGAAGTTCTGTAACATTTTTAAAACGATATATTTATAATATTACATATATATAT